>PVKS010004760.1:0-90537 GCA_004027875.1 Aplodontia rufa
TTGAGGAAGGGACTCAACTAGCATATTCAGGGAAAAAAATGGATTATGATGAGATCTTTCAGATTACACAAGACTATGCAAACATACATACTGTAGGCCATACATAAAACTCTCCATACACTTTTTTTTTTTTTAAAGAGAATCAATTTTATTTAGTTTTTCATCTGGCCTTTGTTTCTCCAAACCTTTGTTGTGTACGTGGTGTTGGGGTTTGAACCTGTGTCCTTATGCATGCCAGACAAGCGCCATAACCACTGAGCCACTACTCCAGCCCTCTTTTTTCAGGGCTGAGGACCGAACTCTGGGCCTTGCGATGCTAGGCAAGCGCTCTGCCACTGAGCTAAATCCCCAACCCCCCTCCATACACCTTTATAACTCAGGAAGTTTTACTATTTGGCTGGGCCTGGTGGCACACACCTGTAATCCCAGCAATTCAGAAAGCTAAAGCATTTCAAGGCCAGTTTTAGCAACTTAATGGGTTTTGAACCCCATTCTTGCACATGCCAGGCGAGCACCACAACTGCTGAGCCAATGCCCCAGCCCCTCGAAATTAGTATTTAAGGAAAAAAAAAAAAAAGGACTGGGGATATAGTGTGGTGGTAAAGCACCCCTGGATTCAACAGAACAAAAGCAAAATAAAACAAAAGAACCCCCAAAAGTTTACTATTTGAAGTACATGACTTTTTTTACTTTCATTCTTACTTAGGAGAAATACCTAGAATGTTTTATTAAAGGTTACATACAAGGTAATGCAGAAGGACTCATCATTATGGCTGAGGTGAGATGAGTTTTTTTTTTTGTACAGAGGATTGAGCCCTGGGGGATGTAGCTCAGTGACCACTACATCCCAGCCCCCCCCCCCCCTTTTTAAGAAGGGTTAATTTTATTTATCTGGTTTTTGGTTTTCCTTCATATACCTGTGTATGTGGTGCTGGGGATCAAAACAGGACCTTGCACAAGCGCTCTACCACTGAGCCACATCTCCAGCCCTACTGTACTGTTTAACTTTTTTTTTTTTTAAGAGAGAGGGAGCGAGAGAAAGAGGGAATCAGTTTAATTTTTCATGTGACATTGCTTCTCCAACACTTAGTCATATATGTGGTACTGCGGTTTGAACCTGGGTCTTCATGAATGCCAAGCAAGTGCTCTAACCACTGAAAGGGGGCTCTAGCCCCATTATGTTTTGAGACTAGGAAATGAAGCCAGGGGCATTTAACCACTGAGTCACATTCTCAGCCCTTTTTTTATTTTTAATTTTATTTTGAGATAGGGTCTCACTAAGTTGCTTAGGGTCTTGCTAATTTGCTGAGGTTGGTTTTGAACTTGCAATCCTCCTAGGATTATAGGCATGTACCACCATATCCTGCTATGGTTGAGCTTTTAAACCAACGTAGCCACAGTAGATCCCGGTCACATCTTATATTCAGAAAAGATAAATTTAAGGTTTAAGAGTAGAACGAATTTTAAAGACTTACATTAAATGCTTCTTTGAGAATGTTTATATAATAAACAGCTACTGTACAGATGTAAGCACAGCCAAATAAACTTTGATTTCAATAACTCTTTAAAGACCAACATTTTGGGGCTGGAGTGGTGGCTCAGCAGTTATAGCGCTTGCCCAGCATGCGCAAGTACACAGGTTCAAACCCCAGCACCCACATACGCAAATAAGTGTCAGGGCACCTAAAGCCATGTGAAAAACTCAATAAAAATTAATTCGCTCTCTCTCTCTCTCTTTCACTTTCCTTCTCTCTATAAAAATAAATAAATAAATAAAAATAAAATAAAGACCAAAGTTTTAAAGTTTACTCTAGTTTAAACTTTAGATCAAGGCTAAATGAGATTAAAATGTTTCTCTGGATGTTTCTAGGGACATTCCCCACAGAACACTAAATGCCCAACAAATTACCAAAGAGACCTCTAAACCAATATACTCGAATTAAATTGAAACTAACCAATAGCTAATACTTTCTTCTTTTTTTTTTCCTGGACTGGAACTTGCAATCTTCCTGTCTCAGCCTTCCTAGTCTCTAGGATTACAGGAATGTACCACCCTGCAACAACAGCTATTATTTTTTAATAATTCAATAATGGTTAGGTTTCTGAAATGTCATACATAAATCCCTGCATATTATAACTCTTGAAAAGGAGGAATATTTAGTGAGGCTCTACTTCTCGCCTGACATTGTGCTTTATTAATTCACTCAACAATCTTTTTTTTTTTTTTTTAAGAGAGGGCAGTGAAAGAGACAGAGAGAATCGATTATTTTTATTTTTACTGAGTTTTTCACATGGCTTTCACTGCTCTGACACTCAGTTGTGTATGTGGGTGCCAAGGTGTGAACTCATGTACTTGCACAAGCCAGGCAAGCGCCATAACCGCCGAGCCACTGCTCCAGCCCAGCTGTTATGGCACTTGCCCAGCATGTGCAAGTACCCGAGTTCAAACTCCAGCACCACATATGCAACAAAGTCTCAGAGCAAAGAGGGCCACATGAAAAACTAAATAAAAATTGTTTCTCTCTTTCTCTGTCTCTCTTTAAAAAAAAAAAAAGAAGAAGAATCAATTTGATTTAGTTTTCCATCTAGCCTTTGTTTCTCTGACACTTTTGTTGTGTACGTGGTGCTAGGGTTCAAACTTGGGTCCATGCACATGCTGGCTTTGAACCGAGTTCTTGTGCATGTTGGGCAAGGGCTCCAACTGCTGAGCCATGGCTCTAGCCTCAACAATTCTTATTCTATTCAGGGTCATCAATATGCCTAAGCACTTTGACAGTGGGGACAGGGAAGCAAAAGCTAATAAGAAATATAGCTTTATCTATAGAGTACAGTGGCATAAATCTGTATCCCAGAGACTCAAGAAGCTGAGGCAGGAGGATCACAAATTCAAAGCCAGCTTCAGCAAATTAGGGAGACCTTGTCCCAAAATAAAATATAAAAAGGGCTGGGGATGTGACTCTGTGGTTAAAGGGCCCCTGGGTTCAATCCCTGGTACAAAAAAACAAAACCAAAACCAAACCAAAACAAAACCAGAGAGAAAGAGATAAATCATACTGACTCAAAAAATAATCATACATGAGTAATGTAATTTTTACCTTTTTTCTTGTCTTAATCTTGAAAACCCATTTAATAGTAATATTACCTATAGATGAAAGGCTGTCACTTAGAATTCATTTGTCCAGGGGTTGTAGAAGTAGCTCAGCAGTAGAATGCTTGCCTCACATGCATGAGGACTGGGGTTCAAATCCCAGCACCACATATACAACTATGTGTTGGAAAAACAAAAACCAGAGGAAAATCTAAATAAAACTGATTCTATCACTGTCCCTCTCTCTCTCTCTAAATATTAAAAAATTAAAAAATTCACTTGCAAAGAACATGACTGGAATATAGCTGCAAATCTACTTGAAAGTCATACATCATACAGTGTTATATCGCTCTTGTTAAAGGAAATCAGGAGAATAGCTAATTTTACTGAGTCCTCTATTTACTAGGTGCCTCGTATTATCTAATTCCCTAAATTGCCCCTAAAAGTAGATACTATTATTATCCTTATTTCTCAGATAAAAGAACTGGGCTCAGGAGATTAAGTAAGTTGCCAAAAGTCATTATTTTGAGATTTGAACCCAGAATACACATTCTTAACCATTTTGCCAGGCGGATCAGAGAACAGTAAGAATAGTTTCATGCATTTGAGAAAACTTTTTTTTTTTCATCTTTGAGTATTTTCTATGTTGGGCTGAAATGCTGAAATCCCCAAATGCTGAAATCTTAAATTATGGTTGTATACTAATTCTCTCCAGCTTTAAGTAACAGCAACACCAAATATTTCAAAGCTCAACAAAACCGTACCGATGAAACCACTTATAACACCTAGTTCTTTAAATGCTGGTATTTCCTCTAATAAACATTCCTGCTAAGCCGTTAGCTCCTCTCCAGCGACAGGGCGCTCGTTACCTTTTAAAAGCACATTCCTTGGGCGGGGATCGCTCACTGTAAAGATGATCTTACCTCTGTAATAGGCGGCGGCGGCTGCAGATCGGCCAAAGGCAACGCCGGGAGAGAGAAGGCCAACTCCGCGGACCTGGAACGCACACAAACAGGATCAGCTTGACAAGCCCTCAAGGCCAAGGACCCAAGCTTGGTCCCTTCCGACCCCGACATCTCACCATTTGCTACTGTGCAGCAGGCCCCGCTCTCGAGTAAGGCCGGCGATAAGCAGCAACTGCTTTTTAATTTCCCGCAAATCTGAGAAATCTGCGTTCGTGGACAGGCTGGGCACCACCGTCGCCGTCACCGCCACAGGGGCTGAAGACGTACTCGCAGCCATTTTCCAGACTCGGGCGACCCCCGGCCAATCATCACCAATCATACTATCGCCCCTTCTGCTCCGAAAAAAGAAGGCCTGTCATTGGCCAACACTTGGTCCAGAACAACCAATCAAAAATATTCCTCTTACCGTTGCCAAGAAGCCGAGGGGAAAGAAACAATTACGTCCTACTTGGCCCAGAGCTGCTGAGGCCCGAAAATTAGGGCTGGAAGCTCAGGGAGAGAAGGTACCGAGCTACGTGGCGAGGACAAGAAATGTGGCTGGGAGGATCGTTCCTCGCAGTGCCGCCGTTTGTAGAGAATCCTTCCGCTTTATCACTCTCCATTGCACCCCAGGGAGAGAAAGATAACAGTTATTGACTTTATTGACGGTTTACCTCGTGGTAGATGCTGTACATTTACAATTATAATCTGGTTTAGCTCTAAAGGACAGCCCTAAGAACCAGGTACAGTGGCTTCGCCTGTAATACTGGGGAAGCTGAGACAGGATAGCAAATTTGAGACCAGCCTCAGCAACTTCATCTCGCCAAAGCTAGGCCTTGTCGATAAATAAACAAATAAAAAGGGCTGGGGATGTAGCTCAGTGGTTGAGGGCCTCCCTGGGTTCAGTCCCCAGAACCACAAAATAATGATAATAGCAACTACCTAATTTAAGCAAATAAAACATCATTATGATATTCGTTTTTTATTTATTTATTTTAAAGAGAAAGGGACAGTGAAAGAACCAATTTTATTTAGTTTCTTATGTGGCCTTTGTTGCTCTAAAGAATTCGTTGTGTGGGCTGGAGTGGTGGCTCAGCGGTTTTGGTGCTTGCCTGGCAAGCACGAGGACCCGGGTTCAAACCCCAGCACCACGTACACAATTGAGTGTTGGAGCAACTAAGGCCATGTGAAAACCTAAATAAAGTTGTTTCTCTCTTTCTCTGTCTCTCTCACTGTCCCTCTCTCTTTATAAAAAAAAAAAAAAAAGAATTCGTTGTGTACGTGGTGCTGCGGTTCGTTGGGCAAGCGCCTTAACTGCTGAGCCACCGCTCCAGCCCCAGCACTAAGATATTTGTATCATCTCAATTTTATAGATGAAAAAAATCAAAGCACGGACTGGACTTTGTGGCACGTACCTGTAATTCCAGCGACTAGGGAGGCTGAGGCAAAAAGATACAAGTTCAAAGCCAGTCTCAGCAATTAAGCAAGACCCTGTCTCTCTCTCTCTCTCTCTCTCTCTCTCTCTCTCTGTTTCTTTCTTTCTTTCTTTCTTTCTTAGAGGGAGAGATCAAGAGAGAGAAAGAATCTATTTTTTCTTTTGGCCTTTGTTTCTCCAACACTTAACTGTGTAGTGTGTGTGTGTGTGTGTGTGTGTGTGTGTGTGGTGCTGGGGTTCAAACCCCATTAAAGCATCTGGTCTTGTATGTATGTTTCAGCTTGCATCAAAGTCTTTGGCAGTGGGTAGTCATTTCGGTGATAAGGCCAGAGGGTCATGGTCCAGTAGTTAGCCCCTAGCCTCTCAAGGTTAATGGTCTTCTATTGAGGTCTTTCTTGTTCCTCTTTTACAATATTCCAGAAAACTTATATGGAAAAAAAAACCAACTTATATGGAACTGGAAAATTACAGCATAATTTGTGGTCTATTTAGTGCATCTTTACATTTTTGTTCCTCTTCTGTCTCTTAGGTTCCTTTGTCCAATTCATGAGTTGTTTGTTCTATAATCTAACAGGGATATTTTTCCTTTGGAGACTCATTTTTCTCTCCCTAAATTTCTATCTCACTCTCCCCCCTCCCCCCAGGGCTGAGGACTCAACTAGGTCCTCATGCTAGGCAAGAGCACTGCCACTGAGCTAAATCCCCAACCCCATCTATCTCACTCTTGATATCCCAGCAAGACAGGAATCATTATCCCTGTTTTACAGAGGAGAAAGTAGCTTCAGATAGCAAGTTAGGTGACCTCAAGTCCTACTCTACAAAAAGGGTGCTTTACCACTGATCTACATTCCCAGCCCTTTTGATTTTTTTATTTTGAAAAGGGTCTTGCTAAATTGCTTAGGCTGGTCTCAAACTTGTGATCCTGCTACCTCAACCTTCCAATACTGGGAGTATATAATTTTAAATTTTTAATATTTCTTATTGTTTTCATAATTAATTTTTTTTTTTTTTGGTACTGGGGATTGAACCCAGGGGTGCTTAACCACTGAGCCACATCCCCCACACATTTTATATTTTACTTTGAATTAGGGTCTTGCTAAGTTGCACAGTGCCTCACTAAATTGCTGAGGCTGGCTTCAAACCTGTGATCCTCCCTCAGCCTTCTGAGTCACTCAGATCACAGGCCTGCACCAGCACCCCTGGCTCATAATTTTAAATTTTTAACATTTCTTATGTGTGTGCTTTCCCATTTATGAATAATTTTCAAATCTTATTGAAGCCTATGAAGCAGATCCTATGTCTTTTTTCAGATGATAATAATACCTGTTTTTAGGGTTAGGGGTGTAAATGATTGGTAATATGCACAAAACCCCGAGTTCAAACCCAAGCACCAGGGGGCTGGAGCAGTGGCTTTGCATTTGCAGCACTTGCCCAGCATGCACGAGTGCACAGGTTCAAACCCCAGCACCACGTACACAGCAATGTCTCAGAGCAGCAAAAGTCACATGATATAAAAATTGTTAATAAAAATTGATTAAGAAAATTGTTTCTCTTTCCTTCTCTCTCTCTCTCTCTCACTGTCCCTCTCCCTTTAAGAAAAGAAGAAAAAAAAAACCCAGCAGCAGACACACACCAATAATAATAATACCCATTTTACAGAGTTATTATAACAATTATAAATGTACACACCATCAGGGCAAATATAAATCAGTGCACAGAAGGCTTGTTTCTGAAAGTAAATTAAGAAGGATTCCCAAAGATGCGTTGGTGGGGGTGCAAACAAGAAGGGAAACTCACTACTTCTCTCATCTCCAATCTTTATGTGGGGATCAAAGCAGATGACCTTGATTGTGAAGTCAAGTCATATACTCATAAAAACATCTGAAGAAACTCATACAAGCAGTTGGCTTGTATATCCTGTATATATTTCCCTGCTCATAGGCACAGTGTGGCCCTTTATTTTATCTCTGTCTGCTGTGCCGAGGAGCACATGAGCACATGTCCAAACACTCTCCATTGAGTCCTTCAAATTCTTTCTCTGGGATAGTTAAGTAGTAATGCTTTGGCATTTGCACCCGTGGGATTGAATAATACACTTTAGTAGGTACAGCGATTTCTATGAGGAAACAGGCAGCATGATTTGGGGTATACCCAGATAGTGAGAGGTAGAGAAACCTCTGAGCAAATGGCCCAGCAGTTACAGCGCTTGCCTGGCATGTGCGAGTACACGAATTCAAACACCAACACCACGTCCACAATGAAGCCTTGGTGCAACAAAAGCCACGAGAAAAACTAAATAAAATTGATTCTCTCTCTCACTGTTCCTCTCTCTATTAAAAAAAAAAGAGGGGCTGGAGCGGTGGCTCAGCCGTCTCGGCGCTTGCCTGGCAGGCACGAGGACCCGGGTTCAAACCCCAGCACCATGTATACAACTAAGTGTTGGAGCAACTAAGGCCATGTGAAAAACTCAATAAAGTTGTTTCTCTCTTTCTCTGTCTCTCTCACTGTCCCTCTCTCTTTAAAAATAAAAAAAAAAAGAACTAAAACACGCGTGCACGCGCACACACGCACACATAGACCAATGGAACAGAAAGAAAGACACAGAGACAAACCCACGCATCTACAGTCATCTGATCCTTGACAAAGATACCAAAAACATGCTGTGTAGAAAAGAAAAAAAAATTTTTTTGAGGACAATCTTCCTAACCAATGGTGCTGGGAAAACTGGATATCCAATTGTAGAAAAATTAAATTAGATCCCTATCTCTCAACCTGCACAAAAGTCAACTCAAAATGGATCAAAGACATAGGAATTAGACCAGAAACTTGCAACTACTAGAAGAAAGCAGGACCAACACTCCAACATAGAGATGCACGCAACAACTTCCTCAATAGGACTCTTAAAGTTCAGGAAATAGAAAAAAAAAAGTTCAGGAAATATTCATAATTATTAATGGGATAGTACTAAATTAAAAAACTTCTGCACTGCAAAGAAAACAAGGGAAGAAAATCCTATAGAAGAAAATCCTAATCCTTTTTCCCTTTTTTTTTTTTTTTAACTGGGGATTGACCCAGGGGCCCTTAACCACTGTGAATCCCCAGTCCTTTTTACTTTTTTTTTAAGAGAGAGAGACAGTGAGAGATAGAATCAATTTTATCTAGTTTTTCATCTGTTTTTCATTACTCCGACACTCAGTTGTGTATGTGGTGTTGGAGTTTGAACCTGGGTCCTCACACATGCCAACCAAGGGCAGTAATTGATGGATGTGGAAAATTACCAGAAGCCACCCACCAGGCAGCAAAATCCTTACTCACGGTTTTGAAATCTGACTCTGGCCCTCATGAGAATCTATTGCCTCTGGCCCTTATCAGAGGATCCCCACCCTACTGAAAAACCTAGTTTAACCAAAAAAATTCCTGCTGTGACCCCCCACTCCCCCACCCCAATTCAGCCCATAAAAGATCACCTATCTGAAAGCGAAGCAGAAAATGTTTGCTTGGAAAGTGTGTTTTTGCAACTATTGCAATAAATCTTGATCTGTTGAGGTCTGGTTCCTTTCTTTCTGTGCTTCATACCCTCCTTTTCTTTTCAGTAACCACTGAGCCACCACTACAGCCCCGCTTTTTACTTCTTATCTTGAGATTTTTTTTTTTTTAAGAGAGACAACAGTGAGTGAGACAGTGAAAGAGAGAAACAACTTTATTTAGTTTTTCACATGGCCTTAGTTGCTTCAACACTTAGTTGTGTAATGGTGCTGGGGTTTGAACCCCGGTTCTTGTGCTTGCCAGGCAAGCGCTGAAACCTCTGAGCCACTGCTCCAGCCCCATTATCTTGAGATTTTTGACACAAGTTCTCTCTGTGTTGCTGAGGCTGTCCTAGAACTGGGATTACAGGCATGTGCCACCACACCAGACCAAATGAGAGAAAATCCTCATTAACTACTCGTCTGACAGAGGATTAAAATCCAGAACATATAAAGAACTCATAAAACTTACCACACGCGCGCGCTCACACACATACACACACACACACAAACCAGACAAGATGGTACATACCTGTAATCCCAGCAGTTTGGAGGTTGAGGCAGGAAGATCACAAGTTCAAAGATAGTCTCAGTAATTTAGAGAGGCTCTAAGCAATTTAGGGAGACCCTCTCAAAATTAAAATTAAAAAGGGTAGGAGAGGGAGGCAGGAGATGGTTCAGTGGTAGAGCTCTTGCCTTGCATGCGTGAGGACCAGGGTTCAATCCCTGGCACCATATATACAATCAAGTGGAGGAAAACCAAAACCAGATGAAAAAATAAAAATTAACTCTCTGCTTAAAAAACAAAATGGGGGGGGGGCTGGAGCAATGGCTCAGTGGTTATGGCGCTTGCCTGGCATGCGCAACTACACAGGTTCAAACCCCAGCACCCACATACACAAGTAAGTGTCAGAGCAACTAAAGCCATGTGAAAAACTCAATAAAAAATTAATTCTCTCCCTCTCTCTCTCTCTCACTGTCCTTCTCTCTTAAATAAAATAAAATAAAATAAAATAATAAAAACCAAAGTGGGGGGTTGAGGATTTAGATCAGTGGCAGAGCGCTTGCCTAGCACTCAAATGGCCCCAAGTTCAATCCTTAGCCCTGAAAAAACAAAAAAATAAAATACAAAGTGGGAGGGCCCCCACTGGGGATGTGGCTCAGTGATTAAACAAACACCTCTGGGTTCCATCCCTGTTATTAAAAAAAAAAAGACTAGGAATGGAAAAACCATATACATTCCTTTACAATCTTGGTAATTATCCTAAAGAATTAAAGTCAGCATACTCTAGTGATGCCTGCATAAAAATGTGCATATATACACATTGGAGTTTTATTCAGCAATAAAAAATGAATTTATGAGCTGGTGGTTGTGGTGCATGTCTGTAATTCTAATTTTGGAGACTGAGGAATAAAGATTGCAAGGTCAAGGCCAACCTCAGAAGTTTAGTGAGGCCCTAAGCAACTTAGTGAGACCTTGTCCCAAAATAAATAATAAAAAGGGCCAGGGGGCTGGAGCAGTGGCTCAGTGGTTCAAGCCCTTGTCTGGCGTGTGTGAGGACCTGGGTTCAAACTCCCGCACTACATATGCAAGTAAGTGTCGGAGAAACAAAGGCTAGATGAAAAAATGAATAAAATTTATTCTCTTATTCCTCATCCTCATCCTCTTCCTCCTCCTCCTCGTCTTCTCTCCCCCTCTCTCCCTCTTTTAAAAAAAAAAAGGGCTGAGGATATGACTCAGTGGTAAAGCACCCCAGGTTAAATCTCCAGTACCAAGAAACAAAAAAGGGAATGAAGTTGAAATTATGTCATTTGCTGGTAAATGGATAGAACTAGAGAACACCATGCTGAGTGAAACAAGCCAAATGCAGAAAGTCAAAGGCCATATGTTCCTCTCATATATGGAAGCTAGAGAGAAAAAAGGAAGAAAAGGGTGGTGGCGATCTCATGAAAGTAGAAGGGAGATCAGAACAGAAGGAGGAGATAAGAAGGAGGGAGGAGGGGAGGAAACCGGAGCTACTTGGGAATTAAATTGACCAAATTATAGTGTTACATACGTTCATGTACAAATATGTAAGAACAAATCTCACTGTTATGTATAATACACCAATAAAAAGGAAAAAATCTTAATGTCAAAACAAAAGAAAAATTGGTAATATTCTGTTTCTTAATCAGAGTGGTGGGTCATGTGTATTTCTTTTCTTTCTGGTATTAGGGATTTGAACCCAGAAGCGCTTTACCACTAAGCTACATCCCCAGTCCATCTTTTACATTTAGTTTTTAGGACAGGGTCTCCCTAAATTGCTGAGGCTGGCCTTGAACTTGTGATCATCCTGCCTCAGGCTCCCAATCACTGGGATTATAGGTGTGTGCCACCATAAAGTATATTTATTCCTCCCTCCTCCTCCTCCTCGTTCTCTGAGAGGGAGTGAGAATTAGAGAGTTAATTTTATTTTTTTATCTGGTTTTTGTTTTTCCTCCAGATAGTTGTGTTATCTGGTGCTGAGGTTTGAACTCGGGTCCTCATGCATGCCAGGCAAGTGCTCTACCACTGAGCCACCTCTACAACTGAGCTACCTCTACAGCCCGATGTGTATTCTTTTAATATCTTTCTTCAACTGAACTTACATGCTATAATGTTGTATGTAAACAAACTGATATGCTATATATGACCTAAGCGTGTGTGTCAGTTTTTAAAAATAATTTTTAAAAAGCAAAAAGAAAACCATCTAAAAAAATAAAATTAAATTAAATTTTAAAAAAAGAAGAAAACCATCTCAACTAGCTAAATGCAACTAGAGGCCCTAATCTCAAACTTGTCTCTTGAAAGCTTCAATAACAACTTTATCCAGTCACATGTTGCCTGCTGGACTTCTCCAGCTGCCATTGAAGGATATAGTCTGGTCAAGGCTGACACATCTGAGGCCCTTCCTGGGCAAAAAAAAAAATCCAGTGCTTTCCCCTGCTGTGATCCTGGCTCTGGTCGACAGATGGAGCCATCTCCACCACCTCCACTCTAGATACTTGATTAGGAAAGCTTTTGCTCAAAAGTTATGTGGAACCTCACATCAGAAACCAAATTAGAATGAGGGTTGGCAACTACCAGAAAGAACTCAATGTAAACCCAGTGAGGATGGAAATAGTCAGTTACCAGCAAGGTTTCTTGACTTAATGACTTTTTGAGCCAGTTAATTCTTTGTTTGGGGCAAACAGGGTAGGGGTATTGTCCATCTATCAATTTAACAACTGCTTACTTGGCTCCTACTATTACCAAACTATGGGAATAGACTGATAATAAGACAATCCTTACAATCATGGACATTTTTGTCTAATGGGGGGAGAGAGACAATAAGCAAGCAATCATACCAGCAACTAATAGCAATTGTGAGAAATGCATGAAGGAAAAGATTAAAGAAGAACATAGGAGGCCTGTGCTAGGCTGTGAGCAAAGATAGTCACAAGTCCTCCCAACCCTGTATTTCCCCCACCTTTGCAATATGGCTTTGCATCAAGAGGTGACTCTAGCTGGTGCTAGACGCCCGTGATCCAGCAACTCAGGAGGCTGAGACAGGAGGATCACAATTTCAAGGTCTGCCTTGGAAATTTAGCAAGGCCCTAGGCAACTTAGTGAGGCCCGTCTCAAAATAAAAAATAAAATGATCTGGGAATGTAGCTCAGTGGTAAAAGGGTTCCTTGGTTCAATCTCCAATACCAAAAAAAAAAAATTAAAGAGAGATGAGTCTATATGCCTGCCTTTAACTCTGCAGTAGCCCTGTGACTTGCTTTAACCAAGTGAATGCAGTGGAAGTGAGTGATCTCACTTCTGAGCCTTGGCCTCAAGAGATTTTGCAGGCTTAACTTTCACCTCTCACTGCCCTGAAGCCACCATGTAAAGAAGCTCCAGTGTTATTGGTTAGGAACTAGAATGTCCCCCAAAGACTCATGTGTTGAAGGCTTGGTCCCCAGTGCAGCAGTGTTCAAAGGTGGGGTTCTTGGAAGTGATTGGATCATGAAAGTTCTGACCTCATCAGTGGATTAATCCATTGATGGATTAATAATTTGATGGCATTATTGGGAGGTAGTGGAAGCTGTAGGAAGTAGCTGAAGTAGGCCACTGGGGTGTGCCCTTGGAAGGGTATTTTTTGTCCCCAGCCCCTCCCTTCTCTCACTCCCTCTGCTTTCTGGCTGTCAAGATGAGCAGCTTTCCTCTACTACACCTTTACCCATGATATTCTGTCTCAGAGCCACCAACCATGGATTGAAACCCTGAAACCATGAGTCAAAATAAATCTTTCCTTCTCTAAATTGATTTTTCTAGGTATGTAGCCACATTGATGAAAAGCCAACCAACATACCAGGTTAGTTTTTTAGCTGTACAAGACGTTTTAGCTGTCCCAGATGTTCCCACCATTCTGGCTGAGGCTCCAAACATGTATGAACAAGGCTACGTAGGACCAGCCAGAGCCTAGTCAACAAGATAACTGGCAGCTGCAGAGGTGACCTCTGGCAAGACTGAACCCATCCAATTGCAGAATCATGAGCAAATACTTGGTTGGGGATGGTTTATCATACATCAATATACAACCAATACCAGTCTCTAACTTGGCCAAGGGAAGGGCAGTGGGTCAGGGAAGGCTTCCTTGAAGAAATTACATTCAAGCTGAGACCTGGAAGACTGTGTTATGATTTAGATGTGAGGTATCCTCCAAAAGCTCATGTGTGAGACAATGTAAGAAGACTTAGAGGTGAAATGTTTAAGTTATGACAGCCTTAACCCAATCAGTGAATTAATCCCTGATGGGGATTAACTGGGTGGTGACTGAAGACAGGTAGGGTGTGGCTGGAGGAGGTGGGCCATTGAAGATTTGTCTTTGGGGTATATATTTTGTATCTGGTGAGTGGAATCTCTTTGTTTCCTGATCATCATCATGTGAGCTGCTTTCCCCAACCAAACTCTTCTGCCATGAAATTCTGTCTCACCTCAACTCCCAAGGAATGGAGCCAACCTTCTGTAGACTGAGACTTCTGAAACTATGAGCCCCCAAATAAACTTCCTTCTCTAAAATTGTTCTTGTCAGGGCTGGGGATTTAGCTCAGTGGCAGAGTGCTTGCCTAGCATGTGCAAGGCCCCGAATTCGGTCCTCAGCCCTGAAAATAAATAAATAAAATTATTCTTGTCAGGTCTTTTAGTCACAGTAGTAAAAACAAAACTGAGTTAAAAAAAAAGCCTGGTAGAATATGGGGAATAGCATGTCACAAGAGAAAAACCAGTTTGAGCACCTTAAGCTAAAAAAGAACTGGGTATAACTGAGGATCTAAGCAGGGTATGGGCAGGGGGAGATGGTCTGAAGAAAGATGAACCCAGCATTGTAGGAAATGACTGCTGCTGGGCAGAGGGCTCTACTTACTACCACCACCCACCTCCTTCCCTAGTCCAACTTTTAGATTTCATCTCATTCTGGATACATTCATGGACTGTATCAAGCATGTAAAATTTCATCCACTACATATGTTGAAGAATTAAAAAGTTGAAAATACAGATTGACATTAACCTGCCTCCCAGATGCTTGGAAAGGGTTGAGTCAGTCTTCTAGAGATGAACAGTATGAAAATGACAAGGCAGCCCGAGCACAGGAAAAAAATGTATTTTTAATAGCAGTGATGACCATCAAAGCTATTATGGCCCCATCTTCACTGATCTAAGCTCATACTTAAATGGAAATTTACTTGAAAAGCACTTTCTTTGCATAATGGGAAGACAGGCCAATTCCATCTCCCCAAGGTAATGGCCCCAGGATGTAATGGGATGTCTCATTGTCAGCTCTGCTCTTGGGGGCTCCCCCACCCCACAGTGTCTCTCATCCCTATTACTAGATAAAGTTCCCTTAAGGATGCCTCACCTTCAAGGTCACTGGAGAATTGACTGGGCTGACATTGCTGTGTTGCTCAGCCTCTTCCTCTGTCTAGGGAAGATGGTCCAGCACGAACTCCTCTGCAGAGGCAACAGGCTGTGCCCGATTGAAGCGGGCTTCCTATCAGGCAGAATAGAATTATGATAAAACTCTACATTCAAGCACCTATTGGTTCTGAGGGCTGAGGAAGGAGGGCAGGCTGGGTACCCTGCTGAGATGTCTGCTCTGGCTCCATCCTTATACTTAGGGAAAAACTGCTAACCCCTAACGTAAAGAGAGTTATTTGCATTTTTTTTTTTTAGTACGAAAGTGAACATCTGTTGGGCATGGTGATACAACAACCTGTAATCCCAGCAAATCAGGAGGTTGAGGCAGAAGGATCACAAGTTGAAGGCCAGCCTTAGTAACTCAGCAAAACCTTGTCTCAAAATGAAAAATAAAAAGGACTTGGATGTAGCTTAGCAGTAAAGCCCCCCTGGGTTCAATCCCTAGTACAAAATGAGTGAATATTTACTTAGAATAATAAAATTAGCCATAAGAAATGATAATTTGTCCAAAAAACTGAAAACTATCATAAGCATTATAAAATTGGAGGATAGTCCTAATGTTTTTATTAACTAATTGCCTGGTGTAATGGCTTGAATGTAAGGTATTCCCCAAAAGTTCATGTGTGACAATGGGAGGGCTGAGATGAAATGACTGGATTACCAATGAGTTAATCCCCTGATAGGGATTAATTGGCAACTGAAGGCAGGCAGGGTGTGGCTGGAGGAGGTGGGTCCTTGGAGGCAAGCCTTTGGGTATATATTTTGTATTTGGCGTGGAGTCTCTCATTTTCTCTCTCTCTCTCTCTCTCTCTCGCTCCTCCTCCTCCTCCTCCTCCTCCTCCTCCTCCTCCTCCTCCTCCTCCTCCAGCCATGCATTGAGCCATTTTCCTCTGCCAAGCTCTTTGGCCATGATGTTTAGCCTCACCTCCAGTCCCAAAGAATGGAGCCAGTCTTCTATGGACTAAGATTTCCAAAATTGTGAGACCCAAATAAACTTTTCCTCTTAAAATTGTTCTTGTTAGGTCTTATGGTCACAGCAGCGAAAAAACTGAATAAAACAGAAATTGGTACGGAGAAGTGGGTCGTTGCTGTGACTAACCTGACCTGGTTTGGAAGCATTTGGACCTTACTGGAATTTGTGGGAGGAATTTTGAAATTGCTGTAAGTGGAGCTTAATGGGTGATTCTGGTGGGAGCTC
The DNA here is from genome assembly GCA_004027875.1 of Aplodontia rufa. Lineage (NCBI taxonomy): Eukaryota > Metazoa > Chordata > Mammalia > Rodentia > Aplodontiidae > Aplodontia > Aplodontia rufa. The sequence goes on from PVKS010004760.1 coordinate 16,149, forward strand.
AGAAGACCAGAATGCCAATAGGGCTGTACACAGCAAAGACAGGGCTCAATCATGTTGGGGCGGGGCGGGGGAGGATGACTCTATTCTGTCACAGGAAAGCAGAGAGCTGAAGCTCTGAACCTCGGTTCTTGTGTTCTGACAAAAGAAAATTTAAAGTCAGACACCAGAAGTCACACAAGAGAATTTTATTATAAGTAAAAGAGAGGTGAAAATAAAAGCAAAGAGGCTCAAGCAGAAAGCACTCTCAAGAGAAAGAGTGGGCCGTCTCTGAGCAAAGAATGACAAAGGAGACAATGCTGCCTCCAGATTTAGTACTGTTTAATGGTTGATTTGAAAATTGGAGTCCTCTTTCAGCAGCCATGGTGGCCATCCTATTTAGGGGGGCTTCATCTATAAGTCAATCCCATGTTAATGTGGGCATTGGGGTCAATAGTGGTCAAGTTACCTCAGGGTGCCCAAGCTACTAATGAATACCTCCTTCTGAGCCAGTAGGAGGTACCTCGCACCATAGCTTCTAGTTTTATCTTAACTCTTATGGGTCCTGTCAAGAGAGAGTCCCCTAGATCCTTTTTTCTTGAGGCATCCCCTTCACCATTGTCTCTTTTGCTTTTGTCTATGCTAAAGGTTTATGTACTAATGTTTTTCCACAGCTGATCTTCAACTTATTCACTCATCTGCCCTGGCAGTAGTTTAAGTAAACCTGTGACCTTGCTGTGCATTTCACTGCTCAGTGCTACGTACAGAAGGCCATTTGTGTTACACTCTGGCTAAGTGGTTATCTGCATTTTGTCTAGGTCCAGAGACTTTCTGTCAGGTTAATTTTATTTTTTGGTACTGGGGATTTAATCTAGGGGTGTTTTATCACTGAGCCACATGCTCAGCCTTTCTTTCTTTCTTTCTTTCCTTTTTTTTTTTTTTTTTGAGATAGGATTTTGCTAAGTTGTTGAGGCTGGCTTTGAACTTGTTTGTGATCCTCTTGCCTCAGCCTCCCCAGTCCCTGGGATTACAGGCATACTCTACCATGCTTGACTTGTGAGGCTGATTTGCTGATTGTAAAGGCAATGAACTTCTTCTGCTGCTGCTTCTTTTTAGAGAGAGAGGGACAGTAAGAGAGAAAGAGAGAATCAATTTTATTTAGTTTTTCATGTGGCTTTCCTTGCTCTGACACTTCATTGCATACATGGTGCTGGGGATCAAACCTGCTTTCTTGCACATGCCAGGCAAGCACTGTAACCGCTGAGCCACCACTCCAGCCATGGAAGTGAATTTCTTAACCTAGAGGAAGAAATTTCTAGGCAGCTAACATTCAGGCAGTGGCATGGGTATTACTGGTAGCTTTTAGTCAAGTTTATGGTGATGCTCAGGACCAGAAAGCAGAGAAGAAAGAGTTGAAAAACTTGGGCTTGAAAGGGGAGAGTAAAACTGGGGTCAAGGAAGTTGTAGTTGCTAAAGACATTACAGCCATTAAAATGCAAAAGACTTTGCCCAAAGACAATAAGAAAGATGGCTTGAGGGCATCTCAGGCTCAAGGGAGTAAAAATTCCTTTGAGAAGAGAGCAGTGGAGCACCCTGCTTGCACAAGCTGGCCTAGGAAGCTTTCTCAGAGGCTGCTGTAGCCCAGGTCCCTGGATGCTCGGCTACTGCTGGAGATGGTGGCAGACCTTAGCAGCAACCATGTGGGGCTGGTTCTGCAGGATTGCAGGATGCTGGAGCTAGTGGGTCATGGAGATATCAAAGGAAGGCCTGGGAGGCCAGGCGAAGTGTCGGAATCCCTGCTGGCAATCCCTTAGAGGGTGTTGTGTAGAGATGTGAGGAGGAAGCTGAAGCTGCAGTGGAGACCCCCAAGATTAACAAATGCCAGTATCATAGAATGACCTCTGAGAAAAACTGTAGGAATCTATCAGAGACAGGCCAAAAGAGAGACCACACAGGCAGAAAGCAACAAGGCCATTGGGGCAGAGCTACACAAGCCTTTTATGGAGACCATAAAAATACCATGCACTCCAGATGCCAGACATGGAACTACAGGAGTTGTTTGCCCAGCCGGATTTCAGTTTTGCTTTGGTCCCATCCCTTCTTTCTATGACCCTATTTTTCTAAATGGAAATTTATACTCTGTACCTTTATATATTGGATATATGTAACTTGATTTGATTTTTACTGGAGCTCACCATCCAAGTTTGCCTTGAGTCTCAGAGGAGACTTTTAGACTTGGACCTTTGGGCAATCTTGGAACTGTTGAGACTATGGGGACTCTTAAAAATGGACTAAATATGTTTTGCATTGTGAGACTGTCATGAGCTTTTGGGAGCCAGGGGTAGAATGTTATGGTTTGAATGTGAGGTGTCCCCCAAAAGTTCATGTGTGACAATGTGAAGGCTAAGGTGAAAGGATTGGGTTAGGAGAGCCTTAACTCCATCATTGAGTTAATCCCCTGACAGGGATTTGCTGGCAACCAAAGACAGATATTGGTGCAGCTAGAGAAGGTGGATCTTTGTGGGTGTTGTTTTGGGATATACATTTTGTATCTGGAGTGGAGTCTCTCTCTTCTTCCTGGAGCCATGAGTAGAGCCGCTTCCCTCTGCCGCACTCTTCTACCGTGATGTTCTAGCTCACCTCAATCCCCAAGGAACAGAGCTGGCACTTATGAACTAAGGCCTCTGAACCTGTGAGCCCCCAAATGAACTTTTCCTCTAAAATTATTCTTGTCAGGTCTTTGGGTCACAGCAATGAAAAAACTGACTAAAATACCTGACAAGCCTTGTATTTCCCCCTTTATTTTAGGCTGAAATTTCTTTTTCCTTCCTTTGTTTTTCAGTTCAAAAATTTCACACACTTATCAAACTAATCAAAACCAGTATTCCAGTACCTTTGTAGCTAAAGAAAGATTACATTTCCTGTTAAATATTCCCAACTGTCCAGATAGTGGTGACATTTTTCAGTTTGATGATCATAACCTTGATACAGTATAAATATGTGCACCAATTCATGTGTAATTCCTTATGAGCCTAGCTTGGTTTTCCTCCAATGTCTCTTCTTGGGGTCGTACCTGATTTTATTACCAGTTTTCATCTGAATCTACTGGGGACAATATTGCTTTTGTTTCCTAGCCAGGTATCACTTGATCTGAAAGTCTTGTGAAAAGATATGGTTAGGAACTGAATCAAGGCCATGTACCATAATGGCTGAAAAAAGGCCAAGAACTGCAAGAACTTCAATTTGTTTATTTATTTTTAAAGAAAGAGAGAAACAGTGAGAGAGAGAGAAAAGAATTTTATTTAGTTTTTCATGTGGCCTACATTGCTCTGTCACTTTGTTGTGTACATGGTGCTGGGGTTCAAATTTGCATCTTTGAGCATGCCAGGCACAAACCACTGAGCAACTACTCCAGCCCTCTTTTTTTTTTTTTTAAAGAAAGAGTGGGACAGTGAGAAAGAGAGAATCAATTTATTTAGTTTTCATGTGGCTTTATTGCTCTGACACTTCCTTGTGTACGTGGTACTGGGGTTTGAACCTGTGTACTTGCTCAAGCTGGGCAAGCACCATAACTGCTGTGCCACCGCTCCAGCCCCCATAGGCAAGTGTTCTTGAGCCAGTACCTTGGACTCAGGATTGAGCCTTTGCTGGGGCAGCCTGTCTGCTGAGCTTTTAGTCTTCCCTGTCTTGGAGAGCCTCCTGGACAGCTCACAACTCAAGGCCCATCTGGAAGCTGGAGGCTAAGGCATTCCTCCTTCCTCTTTCCCTTCTGATCTGCCCTATAAGCTGAAGCTGGTCTCAGGCTGACCTAGGTCTCATTAACATTTCCACAGTGGTAATAACATACTGAAGGTGGCCTTGTGACCTTCCCTAAGGGGTCAGTCAATTGAAGATGACCACCCCCCATCCATACTGCCTTAAGAAGAAAAAAATCTGGGGCTGAAGTGGTGGCTCAGCAGTTGGAGTGATTGCCTGGCATATGCAAGGACCCAGGTTTAAACCCCAGCACCACATACACAACCAAGTGTCAGAGAAACAAAAACTAGACGAATACATAAAGTGGATTCTCTCTCTCTCCCTTTCTCTAAGAAAAAGAAGAAGAACAGGAGGAGGAGGAGGTGGAGGAGGAGGAGGCAAAGGAGGAGGAAGAAGAAAGACAACACATTCGATGCATTGGTCATGATGCTAATGACTGGTTAAGTTGTCTCAGTAACTGGGAGGTAGTTCAAATCAGTTGAAACCGTGGACCTTTCACTTAGGCCTGAACTGATGGACCAAAAGCTCCATCCTAATGCTGCCATTTGCTGGACATATATGTCCTGTGAAAGAGACCTGAAGTTTGATTACTCATGTGAAAACCATCAATTACTTTCCTCTTTTTCTTTACCTCCAATCACCTTTCCCCATGCCTCAGACTACCCTGTTTGTTCCAGAAAAACCCCTATCCTCATGGAAAGCAGATTTGAAATTTGTCTCCCACCTCTTCATGTTTGCCTACCTCATGTGTATATAAAAAACTCCTTGTCACAGTGATTGGCACACTGCATGGTGGGCAAAATAGGCTGGGTTCAATCACAGCATGAGTGCCCACTAATTAAGTGTTGTTAGGGGGATGTGTGAACATGTATCTAGGCATCAACTATTTCATATGCCAAGTTTTCTCTAACCCTTGCAACAACCAAGGGAGGTGTTATGTCTTCCTTTTCATATAGGAGGAAACCGAGGCTCTGAGAAGTTAGTTAATGGCAACAGCAAAAAGCCAACAAGTGGCCAAGCCAAGATCCAAACCTAAGTTTCTCTGAAAAAACTTGAGATTGTTTTTGTTTTTGTTTTTGTTTTAAGAAAGAGAGAATCAATTTTATTTATTTTTTCATCTGGCCTTTGTTCCTCTGACACTTAAAGTTGTTTGTGTGGTTCTGGGGTTTGAACCAAGGTCCTCACGCATGCCAGGCAAGCGCTCCAGCTGTTGAGACACTGCTACAACTTTAGCCCCTGTAAAACCTTATTTTAATCAATACATTTCCCTTTAAATTAACCTTTGATAGCTGGGCATGGTGGTGCAAGTTTGAGACCAGCCTTAGCAGTTTAGCAAGGGCTTGTCTCAACATAAAAATCCAAAGCACTGGGGTATGGCTCAGTGTAAAGTGCCCCTGGGTTTAATCCCCAGTACCAACAACAACAACAAAAGAACCTTTTGTGGTAAATGTTAATGTTCCAAACTCACAGATGAAGAAATGAAGCTCAGAAAAATTTAGCAACTACCCTGCAATCAAACACACTATTCTTTTGCCCCATTAACTCTGTTGGCTATCTGCATCCCTATTTCCTATACCCATGCAGTTTATCATTTGCTGCCTCAGATGAGAGCTAACTGGGTAAGAGTCTGGGTCTTTCCTATTTCCTCCCCGCTTCAGTGCCTAGCCTGCGCCTGGTGGTAAAGCTCCACATTTAGCAGTGCTTGCTAAGTGAAGCTAATCCAAATTCCCCTGGGCATAAAGAAGTGTGATGACCTCAGATTGGGCCAAAGGTAATAAACCAGGAGCTGCCTGGATATAGCCTGGGGTAGCAGCTACAAGGCCCCAGAGTCTGATTTAATTCCATAATGGAATGTGACTCAGATAAGGCTTTTATCAACCTTTCCAGGCTGTGGAACAAAAAGGCCATCCTAGAGTCATAAAAGGACGCTTTCCACTGTCCTAGGGATGTCCAGATGTGTCAGACAGTCAAGCACGCTGCAAGGTCCAGGGAAAAGTGAGGTACCTAGTGGCATTTGACACAGATTTTCAGGACGGGGAAACAAAAGGGAGAGGAAGAGGCACTTAATCCACGTATTCAGGCAAAGAGGAAGTCAAACTAACAACACTTAATAACAATAATAACAGCTATTTATTAGGCACTATGCTAAGTATACAAATGCATTATCTCACAAAGCCCTCACAAAATGCCTATACGAGAGGTACTATTTATCATCCCTATTACAGAAGAGGAAATCAGACTCAGGCAGGTGAGTTACCTGCCCACCATCACAAAGTTGCTAAAGTGGAAGAGCTGGGATTGAAGCCTAAATCCAGTGACCTCCAGCCTCATCACAGTCCCGTATGTGTGCATAACCGCTCTGCCCCCACACTGCTTCACCCCTTTGAGTCTTCACCCCTTGAGTCATATGCTTCCCCTCTTTCTGGAAGAATTCCAAGAAGCTTTATGTAACCACAAGCTTTGGACTCTCCATCACCTAAAAAGGGAGGAAATAAAAGATAAAGCAAGTGACCTGACCAATCAGGAGTAGAGGGGCTACCCATCCCTCACCTCCCAACCCTCAGGGACAGCCACACCAAAGACAAAGTGGAGTCTGGCATTCTGCCAACTGTTTTCTGTGTTCCATTCCTGCTTCCCCAGCCCCAGCCCCAGCCTCAGCCTCAGTCTCAGCCTCTTCACTCTTCTCATTTTTTTCCTGGATCAACTTTACTTTCCAAGCTCCTACTTATCTAGTGTTCGTTCAATAACATACCTAAATACCAGAGGTTACCAATGGGGGAGTCATGAAAGAATGCTTTCCATTGCCCCCAGAGAACATGTACAATAAAATATTAATAACAGCTAACACTTATTGAGCACTTACTATGTGCCAGTCACTGTTCTTTCATCTTGAGCTGGAAAATGCAGGCAGAATGAGTAAGAGTTTTTATGTTGGTTACAAAGAGATTAAATCAGCAGGCCTCAGTGGCACACACCTGTGATCTCAGCATCCTCTCTCTCTGGAGGCTGAGGCAGGAGGATTGCAAGTTCAAAGCCACCCTTAGCAACTTAGTGAGGCCCTAAGCAACTTAGCGAGACTCTGTCTCAAAATAAAAAATAAAAAGGACTGGGGATGTGACTCAGTGGTTAAGCACCCCTGGGCTCAATTTCTGGTACCATAAAAAATATAGAAATAAATACATAGGGCTGCAGTGGCAGCTCAGCAGTTACAGGGCTTGCCTGGCATGTGTGAGGATCTGGGTTTAAACCCCAGCAACACATACACAACTGTCAGAGAAACAAACAATAACAAAAAAAGATGAAAAATAGATAAAATTGATTCTCTCTCTTCCTCTATCCCTCTCTTCTCCTTCTCTGTTTAAAAAATAAACAAATATGGGCTGGAGCAGTGGCTCGGTGGTTAGGACATTTGTCTGGTATGCGCAAGTACACGAATTCCAACCCCAACACCACGAACACAACGAAGTCTCAGAGCAATGAAGGCCACATGAAAAACTAAATTAAAATTGTTTCTCTCTCTTTAAAAAAATTTAAAAATAAATAAATAAATAAATAAAAGTTCTGGGCATATAGTTAGTGGTAAAGTGCCCCTAGGTTTAATCCCCAGTACTGAAATAAATAAATAGGACTGGGGATGTAGCTCAGTGGTAGAGCATCTACCTAGGCAAGAGCAAGGCCCTGGTTTCAATGCCTAGTACTGAGAGGGTAAAAAAGACAGAGACTAAGTCAGACAAGGGAGGAATCTAACACTCCACGAGCTTTCTCTGTGTTAAATCCTGGACTCTTTCAGAAAGCAAAAGAGCATTATAATAAAGAAAATGGACTCTGGGCTCAGGCAGACTGGGGTCTGAAGTCAGCTCCATTACTGACTGTGCATTTATAGACAAGCTAATTCTCTTGAGTCTCAGTTTCTTCATTTATATAATTTAAATAATAAGTTGTTATCTCTAAGTTCTTATCTCCTAATGTGTGTAAAGTGCTTAGGAAGGTTTCTGATCCATAATAATCAATGTATAGCAATTATTATTATTTATTAAAATAATGGTACGGTGAAATAGCTCAGTACTTCCAAACTTTTTTTTTTTTTTTTGAGATCTTTTCCAAACATTTTTTAAGGTTTTCAGATTTAAGCAGGAAAATTATTTTTGCTTACATGGTTATAGCAGGTTGGATCTAATACTACTATACTTGGCCCCTTTTCACTTTGTTAATTGGTGAAATATCTTTATTGATCCATTCAAGTGGGGCAAAGGAAATGTCCTTTTAAAGCTCAGGCAAACTGACTCTTTTGTAAGTTAGAGGAAACAAACGGGGAAACAAAACAACTTACTATGCTAGTTGGGACTTTTAGGTTAAGGGCTTTCAACATTGTTTGACCGGCTGTTGGAAGCATACTTGGCAGGAGCTATTTCATTACAAATGGTTCGAGGAAAGTACACATAGATGTTAATATCTGGGCTTGGGCATGAATTACCACTGGGAGAGCAAGGACAGCACTTTGGGATTTATTTGTTCATGGATTAGTTTGCTAGGGCTGATCTTACAAAGTATCACAGACTGGGAGGCTTAAATGACAGAAATGTATTCTCACAGTTCTGGAAGCTGTCAAGGAGTCAACAGAGTTGGTTCCTTCTGTGGGCTGTGAGAGGGAAATCTGTCTCCTGCCTCTCCCCTGTTTCTCATGATTTGCTGGCAATCTTAGAGCCTTGGCTTGTAGAAGCATCATCTTGACCTCTATCATCTTCATATAACCTTCTCCCTGTGTGAGCATCAGCTGTGTCCAATTTTCCCTGTTTTATAAAGATACCAGTTGTATTGAATTAGGGACCCACGCTACTCTGGTATGACTTCATCTTAACTAATTTCATCGGTAATGACCCTATTTCCAAATAAGGTCACATTCTGAGACACTGGGAGTTAGCAGTTCCATATAAGAGTAGGCGGGGGTGGGAGAAAGTGGGCATAAATTCATAATACTTTAGGACATCTTGACTAGGCTAATGACCTTAAATATTGATGAATTTAAATATTTGTGTGTGTTTTCTCCCGTGGCCACGTTGACTATGACCATGAACTCTTCTTCATTCTTCTCAAAAGTCACTATTTTACTTTCTAAAAACTTTTAAACTGCTTTTCAGGGCTGGAGCAGTGGCTCGGCAGTTATGGCACTTGCCTGGCATGTGCAACTACATGGGTTCAAACCCCAGCACCCACAAACACAACTAAGTGTCAAAATAACGAAAGCCATGTGAAAAACTAAAAAAAAAAAAAAAAATTAATTCTCTCTGTCTCTCTCTCTCTTTCTCATTGTCCTCTCTTTAAACAACAACAACAACAACAACAACAACTGCTTTTCAGTCCTGTAATGATCATACTGAAAGCTCAACATTTATTTGAAAAATTATTTATTGATCACTTGCAATGAGACTAAGCTCTGAGAAAATCATAAGTGGCCAAGATTCAGTCCCTATCTTTTCAGAGCTACTAAGTCAAGTAGATGGGAGAACATTCTTTAATTTTAATTTAATCTTATAACATATTCATTTTATTTTCTTTTTTCTTTTTTAAGAAAGAGAGGGAAAGTGAGAGGAGAGAGAGAGAAAGAGAACTGATTTTATTTAGTTTTTCATGTGGCTTTCGTTGCTCCAACACTTAGTTGTGTACCTGGTGCTAGGGTTCAAGCCACGTCCTCATGCAAGCCAGGCAAGGCCATAACCACTGAGATACTGCTCCAGCCCCAGAACATTTTTTTCTAGCAGCAAACCTTGTCACATTTTCATGGTCATAGTAACTATTAAAACATTTATGGACTATACCTTATGTGCCAGGCACTGGGCATAAACCTTTGCATGCACTGTTTTCCTAATTCTACAGATAAGGAAATAGGGATTTGGAGAAATAGCCTTAGAGAAATAGCCTTTCTCCACTTGTCCTTGTTTTTGTTCTTTTAATTTGGAATTATTTTAGCATAAATCATCCCCTACCCATCCTTAGGCCCTCAATATCATTTTAGAAATAACATGATCATAAAAGAATAAGTTTTGAGAACTTCTAGGTGCTATTGTAAGTCAAATATTTTGGGACTTTCAGTATAATGACAAAATATACAAGAAAACACGGAATAAAAAGTTTCTCAACTACTTTATGTTTGACACTCTGCTTAATAGTTGGTCTGAGGGGCTGGGTGTGGTGGCACATGCCTGTAAATCCAGTGGCTCCGGAAGGCAGGAGAGTGGTAAATTTGTGGCCAGCCTGGGCAATTTGGCAAGACTCTATCTCAAATTTTAAAATACAAAAAGGGCTAGACAAAGTACGGTGGTGGATGCCCGTAATCCGAGAAATTCTGAAGCCTGAGACAGAAGGATTGCAAGTTCAAAGCCAGCCTCAGCATGAGACCCTGTCTCAAAATAAAAAATATATAAATGGCTGGGGATATGGCTTAGTGTGGTAAAGTGCTGCACCCTGCACCCCCCACCCCCTAGTACCAAAAAATTAAAATAAAAATAAAAGGGCTGGTGGTGTAGCTCAGCAGTAGTATGCTCCTGTGTTCAGTTCCCAATATTGCAAAACATTACCGATTTACTGACACAAGGACAAATTTTGATTTTGTTGTTGATAGTTTTTTTTTTTTTTTCCAGTACTGGGGATTGAACCCAGGGTCCTTAACCACCAATTCACACCACCTGTCCATTTTATTTTTTATTTTGAGACAGGCTCTTTCTAAATTGCTGAGGCTGGCTTTAAACTGGGGATCCTTCTGCCCCAGCCTCCCAATCTGCTAGGATTATATGCGAGTACCACTGTGCCTGAATTTACTTTTGTTCTGAGACAGAGATTTGCTAAGATTCCCTGAATGGCTTCATACTTGTGATCCTCCTCCTGCTAAGGAGCTGGGATTATAGGTGTGTGCCTCCATACAGGGGTCCATGATAAGTTGGAGGGTTTTTTTGTTTTTGTTTTTAGAGAGAAACAGGGTGAGAGAGTGAGAGTGAAGAGAGAGCCAATTTAATTTTTTCATCTGGTTTTTTTTCTTTGTTAATTCACTTGTTTATGTGGTGCTGGGGTTCAAATCCAGGTACTTGCACATGCCAGGCAAGTGCTCCAACTGCTGAGCCACCACTCCAGCCCCAAAGTAAGCTTTTTTTTTTTTTTAAAGAGACAGAGAAAGAGAGGAACAACTTTATTGAGTTTTTCACATGGCCTTAGTTGCTCCAACACTCAGTTGTGTACGTGGTGCTGGGGTTTGAACCCGGGTCCTCATGCTTGCCAGGCAAGTGCCGAAACCGCTGAGCCACTACTCCAGCCCCCCAAAGTAAGCTTTTTTTTTTTTTTTTTTTTAAAGAAAGAGGGACAGTGAGAGAGACAGAGAAAGGGAGAAACAACTTTATTTAGTTTTTCACATGGCCTTAGTTGCTCTAACACTTAGTTGTGTACGTGGTGCTGGGGTTTGAACCCGGGTCCTCGTGCTTGCCAGGCAAGCGCCGAAACCACTGAGCCACCGCTCCAGCCCCCAAAGTAAGCTTTTTAAGAAGCACTTTTTACTTCATAAAGGGACAAACCATTGCTTCTGTCTTAGTATAGTCTCTTTCGGAAAAGAGATATACTCATGAAAACCTAAGAAAAGATGCATACTAGTGGGTGGATGAAGAATATTTAAACTCTAAGGTCAGGAATTAGCATAGGTAGGTGTCTTGGAACTGAAAGAACAGAAAAACAGGTACATTTCCATCATTTTCGCAGAAACCAAAGCTAAATTGTCTATTTTTTATTTTTCTGTGTACTTCTCTTCTGCATATCAGTTTCCTCAGTTTATCCATCAACTGTACCCACCAAGATGGTGGAAGTAGTTCTGGCATCTCTATGGCTCTACAATTCACTTGTTAGTTTCAAGAAGAGGAATCTGGTTTGTTCAGATTAGGCTAAGCATTCACTCCTGATCCATCAATAGTGGTGAAGGGAATAGGAACATATAGCTACACATGGCTACCGAGGTCTGACATTTTGGCAGAGACTATAAATGGGAACAGTTCCTGGAGAAGTAATTCACAGCTGACAAATGAAAGTATATATCCTAGAGAGTTCTAAAGACTGAAATAGTCTAGTTGATTGTACTGGCAGAAAAGGTTTGCAAACTTTAAAAAAAATTTTTTTTATTGATTTTTGCAAACATTTTTAATCAGAGACACTATTGGGCTGGAGCTGTGGCTCGGCGGTTAAGGCACTTGCCTGGCATGCGCAAGTACACGGGTTCAAACTTCAGCACCCACGTACACAACTATGTGTCAGAGCAACAAAGGTCATGTGAAAACCTCAATAAAAATTGATTCTCTCTTTTGCTCTCTCTCTCTCTCAATGTCTTCCTCTCTTTGAAAAAACAAGAGAAACTATTTCTTAAGCTCATACCTTAGTGTCTGGTTTAATTTTCTCAACAATTCTTCCAAGAAGTTATTATTTTTTTTTTTTCAGGGCTGAGGACCGAACTCAGGGCCTTGCGTGTGCTAGGCAAGCGCTCTGCCACTGAGCTAAATCTCCAACCCCTCCAAGAAGTTATTTTTATTCCTGCCTTACAGATGAGGAACTTTAGGCTCAGAAAGGCTGAGAATTAAAGTCAGCAGCAAGTTAGTATTGGAACCTGGGTCTTTTCCCTCCAAATCCTGTGCTCTTAACTTCCAGAAGTGGGAGACATATGCCACTGCAATAAAGAGTAGTTTTCAGCTGGGTGTCGTGGCACATCCCTGCAATCCCAGCAATTTGGGAGGCTGAGGCAATAGGGTCACAGTTCGAGGTCAGCCTCAGCAAATTAGTGAGGCTCTAAACAATTTAGCAAGACCTCGTCTCAAAATGAAAAAGGACTGGGGATGTAGCTCAGTGGTAAAGTGTCCTAGGTTCACCCTCTAAAAAAAGACTAATTGCTGATCAATTAGTTTAAAACCATAATCTCAAAAAACACATTTGTGAGGGTGGGAGTATGGGGGAATCAACTCAGTAGGGAACCTTTGACTTCCATGAGAAGTCCAATTAACACGGGGGTTAAATAGGAGAAAACATGGAACTATGGGGAACACAAGAGGGAAAACCATGAAATGGCATCAGCCTTGACTTGCTCTGTCATTATACATTTGTTCTTGATTGTTTGATAATGATTCCCTCCTAAACGTAAAACCATCTTTAATGAATTAAAAAAAATACATTTGTAAGGTCTACAAACTTCCTCAAATTGTATTTATGCCAAAGACTGGGTTAGAGTCCATAGCAACCTGTGAGGTTGTCAGGACAGACTTAAGAGTGTCTTGTGTATGATCACAGGTGGGACTCAGGGCTGTAGACTGAGAGGGCTGAAGACCAGATCTACAATATGCAGTTGTTCAGTTGTCATGGGCAATTTCTGGAGCTTCACAGACTCTAGTTTTCTGGCTCTCCAAAGGCATTAGGGGTTATGTGAGTTAAGAAGCTCCTCTCTGGGGCTGGAGCGGTGGCCCAGTGATTTCTGCGCTTGCCTGGCAAGCACGAGGACCCGGGTTCAAAAACCCAGCACCACGTACACAACTGAGTGTTGGAGCAACTAAGGCCATGTGAAAAACTAAATAAAGTTGTTTCTCTCTTTCTCTGTCTCTCTCACTGTCGTTCTCTCTTTAAAAAAAAAAAAAAAAAAGAAGCTCCTGTCTTCCAACTCCCATCCCAGCCTGTGCACCCCTTCCAAGCAAATCATGGCCTCTGATGCCCCTTTGTAGGTTATAGGAATTGGCACTCTCCAGGGTCAGAAAGAAAAGCACAGCAAGGATTGGGGATTCAGGGAGAAAACTACCTCTTTTACACTTTGCTTCTTTTCCATTAAGATCGAAAGTTATAATACAATCAGGAGAAAATTGCCCTGGGGACTGTTGAGCAGACATCTTTGCTCAAATTGAGCCCTGAATGCATGTGTCAAAACCACCTCATGCTCTTGTTAATTGCCAACAAAGTCTCTGGGGACAGTCCAATTGCTTCAGTCAGATCTAACATTCATTGTACACATCTTTAGCTGCCAGGCCAGCCATCCGATTATGACTTCACATTTGCTGGTCCAATGGGCAAGACGAATGTACATTGTGATCAGAGAATAATAAGGCAATGAAAGAGAAAGCTGTTGTTCTCCACATTCCAGGATTACCTCGCTGAGAACACTAAAAACACTAAGCTAAAAGTCCACAGGCCTTAAAAGAGTTGGGGAAGGAACTATCATTGAACAGCTACCATGAGCACATTAGCTCATTTAATCTTCACTACAACTCTACCGGGTAGATGCTATTACTACCTATATTTACAGATATAAACAATATTTTAGCTTTGGAAAGTAGAATTTTTAAAACATAATAATCAATTAGGAACAGGTCTTTTGGAGTAGGTCATTATCTTTCAAATGAATTTCCCTCAGGGAAGCTACCTGGAGAAAGCTCTCTGGGTAGGGTGGTTAAGTGGTTATCATTCTCTTATTGCTTTGCCCACTGTCGTCTTCTGGGAGAAACTGAAGGGTCTGGACTTTGTGGTCAGACAGCTCTGGATTCAAATCATGACTCTTATAGTAATCAGTAAAGTGAACTCACTCAGTATTTCAGAGAGAATATTTTTTATGTTTGGGTTTTTATTTACAGGTGTTATTGAAGAAAATTAATAAAACTAATTTTTCTTTTTTTTAAAATTCATTCAATATAGTCTTATAATTAGGAGAGAGGGGCTGGAGCGGTGGCTCAGTGGTTACAGTGCTTGCCCAGCATGCACGAGTACACGGGTTCAAACCCCAGCACCCACATATGCAACTAAATATCAGAGCAACGAAAGCCATGTGAAAAACTCAATAAAAATTTGATTCTCTCTGTCTCTCTCACTGTCCTTCTCTCTTTAAAAAATAAATAAATAGGGCTGGAGTGGTGGCTCAGCGGTTACGGTGCTTGCCTTGCAAGCACGAGCCCACGGGTTCAAACCCCAGCACCACATACACAGTGAAGTGTCTGAGCAATGAAAGTCCATGAAAAACCAAATAAAATTGCTTCTGCCTTTCTCTATCACTGTCCCTCTCTCCTTCTTTAAAAAAATAAATAAATAAATAAATAAATAGGAGGGAATCGTTACCACAGAATCGTGAACACATGCATAATAACAGAGCAAGCCAAGGCTGATGCCATTCCATTGTTTCCTCCCTTTGGGTTCCCCCCAATCCCATGTTTCCCCTACTTTACCCCCATGTTAGTTGGGCTTCTCATGGAAGTTGAAGGTTCCCCACTAGATTGATAACCCCCTTACTCCCACCCTCCAGCTGCCTTGAGATCCCTCCTATTACCCTCTTCCCCCTCTCCCCTCCCTTCATCCCCCAGCATCATAGGCAAGGTTCCCCATGCTCATGTAATAATTCACCCATGTTGAGTTTATTATTAGCTTAGCCAACTTTCAGCCTGTTTCCAGTTGTCTTCTAGCTTCCACATATGAGAGAAAACATCTGGCCCTTGAGTCTCTGAGTTTGGGATATTTCACTCAGCATAAATTTTTCCATCTCCATCCATTTGGTTGCAAATGCCATGATATCGTTCTGATAGCGGAGTAGAATTCATATATATATATATATATATATATATATATATATATATATATATACCATAGTTTTTGAATCCATTTGTCCAGTGAGGATCATCTGGGTTGGTTCCATAGTTCAGTTTTCAGTTATAGTAAATTGAGCTGCTAAAAACACTTATGAAGGGGGCTGGAGTGGTGGCTCTGTGGTTGCGGCACTTGCCCAGCATGCGCAAGTACACAGGTTCAAACCCCAGCACCACCTGCGCAACAAAGTCTTGGAGAAACAAAAGCCACATGAAAAATTAAATAAAAATTGTTTCTTTCTCTCTCTCTCTCCCTCTCTCTCTCCTCTCACTGTCAGTCTCTCTTTAAAAAAAAAAAAACACTGATGAAGCTATATCTCAGAGAGAATTTAATTCAAAGAATTTAACCCTGTGGCAACTTAGGTGATGGTAAAGTGAGGCAACCCAGACATTAGCAAGAGCAGGAAACAGAGTCTGGAGACCAAGGCTGGGGACTTCTAGCATCTCCTGTCTTCTCATCCTCAACCTTGTGCCAATGGTTCCCATTATCATAACATCCATTACTATGTTATGAGAGTATCAGAAGGGGAGCAGTGGATCTGTGGGCAAATAGGCAAAGCATGAGCCAAGCCCTTGCTAGTGTTGAGTTCTTCCTTTTTTAAAAGATATATAGAGAGGGGCTGGAGCGGTGGCTCAGTGGTTTCTGCGCTTGCCTGACAAGCATGAGAACCCAGGTTCAAACCCCAGCACCATATACACAACACAACTGAGTGTTGGAGCAACTAGGGCCATGTGAAAAACTAAGTAAAGTTGTCTCTCTCACTGTCCCTCTCTCTTTAACAACAACAAAAAAAAAAGATATATAGAGAGGGACGGTGAGAGAGAGAAAGGGAGAATCAATTTTTATTTAGTTTTTCATCTGGTTTTCATTGCTGCAACACTTAGTTGTGTATGTGGTGGTAGAGTTTGAACCCAGTTCCTCATGCATCCCAGCCAGGCAAGCAGTATAACCACTGAGCAACCACTCCAGCCCCAAGTTCCTCCTTTTACTATTATTAATTAATTTATTTATTTATTTATTTATTGTCAGTGCCTGGGGTTGAAATCTGGGTCCTGTGCATGCTAGGCAAGCACTCTATCTTTGAGTTTCATTGCACACCCCAGCTCTTTTTCTTTTTTATTTTGGGACAGGGTCTCACCAAGTAGCCCAGGTTAGCCTCAAATTTGTGATCCTCCTGCTTCGGTTTTCCATTCAGCTGGGATCACAGGCCTGTGCCACCATGCCTGGCTTCCTCCTTCTTTACAAAATGATTTCTGATTTACAGGGTAGTGGTGAGAATTAAGTGAGCAAAATAAGATGTTAGCACAGCCCTGACACCTATTGTGGAGGCAGTTACAGCGAATTTTCCCCTAGGAGAAAAAAAAAACCAAGATCTGGACACATTAAATGATTTGCTGAAGAAAGAGCTTGAGGGGGCTGGGAGACCAATGTGTTCTCGGACAAGAAACTTCATTTCTTTGAGCCTTAATTTCCTCACACTCTCAATTGGCTGGGTTGCTGAGGGGATTCATTCTTTAACCAGATATTTACTGAGTACCTGCCCTGTTCCAGGTAGGTCCTTGCTTTCCTGGAATTTACAATCCGATGGAGAGAAAGACCTGGAACAGAAAGTTATGCAGTTCACCATATAGTGACACTGTGGTAAATGCCATGAAGAAGTGCTGTGCGGGTGAACAACATAGTGGCCTGGACTAGACGCGGAGATGACTTCAGGTGGACTTGAAGCGCGTTCTAGGGTGTTTGGTGAGGTTCCCGGCGTGGCGCCCTGGGGAAGAGCACCAGCTAGTACAAATGTCTGAATATTGACCCAACCATGATGCCACCAGCCTTCCCTCGGTCAGGTAGCGATGCTCACCTCCAAGGGCCTCTGGTCATTCAAACCGGGACCACTGCCTTCAAGGGTTCGGGCCACGTAGGGGTGGGCGCCCGCCTGGGTCTTGCAGTTCCTAAAGCAGGGCACTGCGTCCGCCCGAGCAACAGGACCCAGAACCTGCTCCTGGACTGGGCTGGTCCTGCGCTCTGGGTCGCCGCAGACTGTCCTCTAATGCGTATCGAGTTTTTGTTGAATTCGGCCCGCAGCCTGCAAAGAATGCGCGGCGGTGGCGCTGCGAGGGCCTCTTCATTCTCTTTGCATCGATCCCGCCGTTAATGACATAACCTTCTCCCCTAATTAACTGACAACTGCATTAGGCGGCGCGCCTCCCGCTCCATACTCCGCCCGCAGCTTCTCCACCACGGTTGAGCCCGCGCTGCTGCCGGCACCGGGCTGGGGCGCAGCTGCTCCCGCCCTACCACTCCCAGGGTCCAGAGACCAGGCTGGAAGTAACTGGGATCCTGTTTCAGGATCTGGATGCCTTTGCCATCCATAGCAGTACAATAGACATTTGCTGTTACTTGTGGTGTTGTGTATTGGGTGCTAACATTGGGCAAAGAACTTAACATATGCTCATTACAACCGCTGAAGAGACAGCGGAAAACAGGACACAAGAGGTGGAGGAAAAACAGGAAAAACGCAACGACCACGGACAAGCTACTTGGGGATACGGCCTCCCACCCTTCCTAACTGGCATGTTGTACTCCAAGTTTGTGCCTATCCTCCAATGTGTAATTTAGAATAAACTACAGGTATTACACTTGAAGTGCTTGGCACAGTAGCTGGTAAATAATGAGCACTCAATAAATGTTAGAGTGGCAGGATAACTTGCTGAAATTCTAATTTGTTTTTATTCTCCTTTGCCTCTCCTTTCCTGGGTGTTCATTATAGTCAAGTGATCACAATTTGTAATTTCTTTGGCAAGACAGAAAGAGGCAGCAGTCTGTGGTACCTTGTCAAATACAAACACAGATGCCTGAAACTTTGTATAATTTACAAAGGATTTCTCTCAATCTCTTTCCTTTACAGAGAGAGAGAGAGAGAACTAGGTTAGGAATTGACCTGAGACCTGATTTCAGTTCTGTTCAAGATAATTTTCTAATCCGTTATCTGCAAGTATGATATACTAGGTGTTTTGTAGTAGAGATATTAATCCAGGCAGGACTATTTGACATGCATTAAAGTTATTGAAATGGTCGGCTTTCCACTCACTATTTTACTCTGATTCTCCCTTAACTCTGGTTTGCACACTTTTATTTCATTGTTGTATTGTGTAGATTTTTATAGACCACCTCAAATGTCTTCTGGGATGAGCCTTACATGAACAAATTAAAAATTAAACAGATGAAATAGCAATTCAACTCTCTAGCCAATATTCATTAAGTTGAATTGGCATTTGAAGGTGAAGAAACAGGTTTAGAAAGTGACATGGAATCAATCCAGCATGGCAAAGAAACTTCAGGATAAGAAACTCTGTCCATAGTTTATCCATTACCTCCCCTCTTTCCCTTCTGCTGGGAGTCACCTTCCCACACAAGTTCCCAATTCTGAGGCTGGAGCAGTGATTCAGTGGTTATGGCGCCTGCCTGGCATGCAAGAGCACACAAGTTCAAACCCCAGCACCACATACACAACGAGTAATGAAAACCACATGAAAGAAACAAAGCCACTTTCCTAAATTCAGGCAGCTAATAGTTTTATTTAGATTCAAACACAGATCAAACTGAATCTACTTTCACTGTATTCTTTACAATATGTGTTCTCTGAATTAGAAGGCATTCCTAAGACAGTTGACATATAATTTCTGAGGAATTGAATGTATTTGGTTTGGGAGTCCGTTTCTAGGTTCCTTCACCACATATCTCCATTTTCTCCGTTATGATAGAGAGTCAGCCTGCATCAGATGGTCACTTTCAGGACATACAAGGGGGCTTTGTGATGGCACTGCCAAAAGGGCAAAGGCAGAATCTGCCTGGGGCAAAACTGGGAAATGAGGCAAGTCCCCTAAGTGCCAGCATCACCCTCCTTGAGGGAGGGGTAAGAAGGCCTCTCTCTTCTGACATCCTACTATTTAATTTGTTCCTTGAGCCTCCCTCCTGCCCTTCCTTAGAAACATGTATTGTCCATCTCTGTTGAGCTTCTCTTTATATTTTGATTCCTTCCATGTTTCCCCTGCATGAAGCCCAAGTGCCACACCCTTAGAGTTTCCAGAGCATGTGCACTTTCACAGTAAGCACAGAACCTGCTTCCAATCCACTTGCCAGCAATTAGCTTTGTGAGTTTAGGCAAGATCTAACCTCCAGACATCTGTTTTTCCCTACTGTAAGCAGGGTTAATAGTGCCTGCCCTAACAACATTCTACTGAAGTTTAGATTGGATTATGCATGAGATAAATTTTAAAATTCTGTATGTGTGTGTGTGTGTGTGTACACATATGTACATATATCTTTTTTTTTACATTGCCTAATGGGGCAGAGGAGATGGGGGGTTGGGGTGGGAACTACTTTGGGCATATAATACAGGAAGACATGGGAAAAGAGGATTTTAAGTTTTGCTGTGTATATATTTCAAAAGGCTATGCAATCACTACTTAAAATTTCTTTCAAATGTTGTGGATGCTAAATTGATACCAAGGCAGAGACAAGAACATGAGGTAGTTCAACTTTAAAAAGGATACATATATAGAGATTAAAAAAAAATTTTCCCCCAATAGTGGAAACTGAACCCACATTCTAGGCAAGTGCTCTACCATTGAGCTATGCCCAGCCCTTTAAAAAAATTTTTTTGTGGTACTAGGGATTGAACCTGGGGCACTTTATCATTGAACTACATTACCACTCTTTTTACTTTTATTTATTAATTAATCTATTTATTATTTATCTATTTGGGTGCCAAGGATTGAACCCACGGGTGTTTAACCACTTAGTTACATCCCCAATCCTTTTTTTTATATTTTATTTTGAGACAGGGTTTTGCTAAATTGCTTAGGGTCTTGGTAACTAGCTGAGATGGGCTTTGAACTGCCTCAGTCTCCCAAGTTGCTGGGATTACAGACCTGCACCCACACACCCAATATATATAAGCTCTTAGTGCTATATTTGACACCAAGAATTCCATAATGATTTTTTTTTGAGAGAGAGAGATTGGAACACTGAGAGAAAGAGAGAACTGGTTTTAGTTTTTCATGTGGCTTTTGTTGCTCCAACACTTTGTTGTGTATGTGGTGCTGGGGTTTGAATGCCCATCCTTTTGCTGCCAGGCAAGCTCCCTAACCACTGAGCAACCACTCCAGTCCTCAAAATGATTCTTGTTATTATTTGTCTCCATGCTGCCTGTCCTATCCAGCCCACAGTAGGCACTCCCCAGAAAGAAATCAAAGCCAACTAAAGTCTGAGAAGATCAGACTTTTGGAACAAATATCCTAACATTTGAGCTGACTGGTTGGGGTAGGTACTCCTATATATAGGCATCCTTCTGTGGGGGATAGGCGCTCCCATTCTTGTCACTGTTCCAAGTCCAGACACAGGCTTACTTTATCCTCTCACCCACACACACTGACCTCTGCCCTGGGATGTCACTGAAGGGTTGAGAGAGCATAGGGTTCTTCATGGCCAGGAATACCAAGCATGCCAGGCCAGAATTCTGAATACCAGTTTCCCAGGACCTCTGGCTATTTCCACAGGGCCTGTGTTGCAAACCAGCAGCCCTGAAGTTGGATGTGTTCTCTGAGGCTACCCCTCCTCTACACAGTGGGATGAGGAGATAAGTGACAGAAAGACCTGGAGCACCTCTGCTCACAGAACTCCAGTCACAGAAGACTGCTTGTCATCCTTCCAACACTCTCTGACCTTTCAAGTCTCTGTGTTTGTCACTCTGATCTCTGGGAGCCCTTCCCCCATTTTGGCCTAATAAATCCTACTCATTGTTTAAGGCCTGGCCCAAATAGCTGATCATCCAGGAAAACATTGCTGCAGCATGAAAGAGTTCCCTCTGACCCCACATCCCAGATCCTGTCCTCTAGTATAACTCAGGATGTGAAATCTTATTCCAACACTAGAAAAATGCAATGTGGATCAGAGACTGTACCTGGGAGTCAGGGAGGCTTGATTCCTGGATCAGTTATTTGTTTGCTTTATAACCTTGGACAAGTTACTTGGTTTAACTAAGCCTCCTTGTAAAATAAGGAAAATAAAATAGGATAATTAGGACAATTGAAATAATGTTCATTAAGCCATTAACATATTGCCTTGTGCACATTAAGCCTTCAACAAATATTAGCTATTGGGCTGGAGCGGTGGCTCAGCGGTTTCGGCGCTTGCCTGGCAAGCACGAGGACCCGGGTTCAAACCCCAGCACCACGTACACATCTGAGTGTTGGAGCAACTAAGGCCATATGAAAAACTTAATAAAGTTGTTTCTCTCTTTCTCTGTCTCTCACTGTCCCTCTCTCTTTAAAAAAAAAAAAAAAACAAATATTAGCTATTATTGTTCTCTCTTCTTCCCCTATACCGACTCACAGTATCTTAGGCCTTAACCAATTCAATATCTGAAGATGGAATTTTGAGGTTTTTTTTTTGTACCAGGGATTAAAATCCTGGGCACTTAACTACTAAGCCACATCCCCGGCCCTTTTTGAGACAGAGTCTCACTAAGTTACTTAGGGCTTTGCTAAGTTCCTGAGGCTGGCTTTTTTTTTTTTTTTTTTTTTTAGGGCTAAGGACCGAACTCTGAACCTTGAGTATGCTAGCTGAGGCTGGCTTTGAACTTGGGATCCTCCTGCCTCCGCCTCATGAGCTGCTGGGATTATAGATGTGTACCATCACACCTGGCTCTGAAGGTAGAATCTTATTGGGACAAATTTCAGGTTCCAGATGTGAAAAGGCTTCCTTCAGAGAGAAGCAGAGGTGCTAAAAAGAGCCTGACATCTCTAAGAACCAGAGATCCCACCTGGAATGGTGGCACATGCTTGAAATCCCAGTGGCTCAGGAGGCTAAATCAGGAGGATTGTTGATTCTAAGTCAGCCTCAGCAACTTAGGCTTGAAGCAACTTAGTGAGACACTATCTCAAAATAAAAAATAAAAAAGGATGTGGTGGTGATGTGACTCAGTGGTTAAGTGCCCTTGGGTTCAATCCCTGGTACCAAAACAAACAAACAAGCAGGCAAATAAAGCCCAGAAATCCCAAAGATCTTCTGGGTTTGATCCCCAGCAAAATATACATAACTAAGTGGAGGAAAAGTAAAAAATAGATGAAAAAATAAAATTAACTCTCTTTCTCAAAAAAAAAAAAAAAGCCTAGGACTATTAGGTGGGTTACAGAGGGGAAAATAGAGGGTTATTAGTCAAGGAAAGTGTTTTTACCAGGAAGAAATGAAAATTAAATTAGAAATTAATTTTTATTAATATTTATATACACAGGAATTCATAGAAAAATGTGAAATAAAAAGAAGCAATTAGACTTTGGGACTCATATACTTCTTTAAAAAGAAGTATATGGGCTTCAAGAGACAATAAATAGTTAGGAACTACTAAGCCTGGTAGTAGTCCCAGCCCCTCAGAAGGCTGAGGCAGGCAATGGAAAGTTTGAGGCCAGCCTTGGCAATTTAGTGAGAACTTTAGCAACTTAGTAAGACCCTGTCTCAAAAAAAAAAAAAAAAAAATACTGGGTATGTAGCTCAGTGGAAAAGAATCCTTGAGTTCAATCTCCAGTATTAAAAAAAAAAAATGGAGAAGTGACTAGAAAATATATGGGGAGAATTAATGGAAGACAAGTGCTACTTTAGTAAGTTCTATTTATGAAAACTTGAAGTCAGTTCCTCATTTTTTATAAGATTTTTTTTTTTTTTTTGTGGTGCTGGGGATCAAACCCAGAGCCTCATGCATGCTAGGCAAGCACTCTAACATTGAGCCACAACCCAAGCCTGATAAGGGTCACTTTTTAGCCTGCAATCCAGCAACTTATGAGGCTGAGGCAAGAGGATCACAAGGGCTAGAGACATTGGAAAAAGAATGCAATAGCTAGTCCAAGATGTCCAAGCCTTCAAGAGATGGCACTCAAGTGGTTAAGACCGTCTGGGTTTAATCCCTGGTACAAAAAAAAAAAAAAAAGAGTCACTTTTCTCTGGTGGCACACACCTATAAGTGTCCCATTTGTGTGTGTGGTAGACTTAGTGTTTGAGCCCAAGGGGCTAGAAACCAGCCTTTGCAACGTAACAACACCTTGTTTCAAAAAAATTTAAAAATAAAGCACTTTTCTCACTTTGGTATTAGGAAGGCACCTTCTTCAAAGGGAAATTTATGCCCTGCCCTGCTTTCAGGCAAATAAGGAGAAAGCAGAGTACTCTTCCTGTTTTTATTGATTCTCAAAGTGGCATATTTTGGGGTGCCATATTTTATCTCCTTCACTTTGCCGTACTCTTCAATCGCCAGGATCAGATATCTAGCAAGCCCTGCATCAATAAAGCCTCCTTTTGCAGGCTAAGCAACCTCCACTCTGGATTGGTACAGTTCAATGGTAAATCACTTGCCTTATGTGTATGAAGCCCTAGATTCAATCCTCAGCACCACAAAAAAACAAACAAACAAGAGAAAACAAAAAACCCACTCAGATTTAGCTCACAGTGGTTCTCAGATCCAGAGGAGTCACAGAACCTGTGTTCCTACATTCTACCCCTTCAGGACATCCAGACAGAAAGCCAGAGAAGATACTCCTAGACTTGGGAGGCAGCCACAGATGAAGCAAAGACAGATCTCCAGTGATTGATAAGATCCACCCCTATTCTCTGACAAGGGTCTAGGCTTTGGTGGCCCTTATTGCCTACTCTGAGAGCTGCTTTCCACTAATAGGTCTGGGGTCCAGTAATTACTTTAGTGGTATGTGTCTCTATGTTCCCTTTACCTGGCTGGAAGGCCAGGCATAGACTCTTGGCCCAGAAAAGCCAATGTAGAACCTGAACCCAGACAATCAGATTTCCTCCTTTTGTGAATTTGGAATTGAGATGGGGACAGGAAGTTAAGATCTGGGGGGCTGGAGCGGTGGCTCAGCGGTTACAGCATTTGCCTGGCATGCGCAAGTACACAGGTTCAAACCTCAGCACCCACGTACACAACATAAGTGTCAGAGCAACGAAAGCCATGTGAAAAACTCAACAAAATTGATTCTTTCAGTCTCTGTATCTCTCTCTCACTGTTCTTCTCTTTAAAAAAAAAAAAAAAAAAAAAGATTTGGTTGTTGCAATCACTGAACCTGCTAGGTCAGGCAGACTAAGTAGGTCTGCAAAAAGAATGCAATAGATAGTCCAAGATGTCCAGGACTTCAAGAGATGGCACTCAAGCCTCTGGTTCCTGACTCAACAGTACCTGCTTTCCCAAGACCTGGTTGTACTTCCTGTGATTGGGTTGCATAATGGGCGGTCCTCTTTGACAAATGACCACTGAAATGCTGACTTTTTCTGCCTTCATGTCCAAGGTCCTTCACGGTATGTGTTCTGACCCAGAAATCTGGTTTCCATCCTTGAGTTCAGATCTTGAATAAATCAAATTTTATTTAGTCTTTCATGTGGCTTTCGTTGCTCTGACACTTTTTTGTGTACATGGCGCTGAGGTTTGAACCCACATCCTCGTACATGCCAGGAAAGCACTATAACCACTGAGCCACCGTTCCAATCCCAAGTATCCCAGCTTTCATTGGGCAGAAGTCCTAGTGCAGCTCCACCCAGAATTCAGTCCACAATTGGAGGCGGAGTCAGCACTGTCACCTTACCACAGTTCCAGCACAGACAGCAAAATACATAGTAGCTAGAGATCCCTTCCCAGAAGTCTGATAGCTATCATTTATTGAGTGTCCATCCTGTGTCAGGCATAATGTTATAATAATTTCTAGCCCTCAAAACAACGGAGTTGGAGATAGGAGCAGTGGTACATGCCTGCAATCACAATTGCTTGGGAGACTGAGGCAGGAGGATAGCAATTTCAAGGATAGCCTGGGCAACTTAGACCATCCAAAAAGTAAACAGGACTGGGTATGTAGCTCAGTGGGAGAGTATCGCTGTATTCAATTTCCCAGTATCACAAAAAAACCAAACAAATGGAAAAAAAACTAAGTTGGTTTTACATATTTTTACTATTATCTAAATTAAATATACATGGTAATCAAAACAAGTATAAAGTCTCATGCTTAAAAGCTTTCTATTCTATACATAGGACGCCATAAAATGCCAACCTAAATTATTAAAATTGATACAAACATTATTTGATGTTACCTATTGGTATTTGTCTGAATTAAATTGCTGATACTGTATTGATTAAAAACAAAGCAAGTTGGGCTGGAGCAGTGGCTCAGCGGTTACGGTGCTTGCCTGGCATGCACAGGACGTGGGTTCAAACCCCAGCACTACATACACAATAAAGTGTCAGAACAACAAAAGCTACATGAAAAACTAAGTAAAACTGGTTCTCTCATGCTCTCTCTCTCACTGTCCCTCTCTCTTAAAAATAAATAAATAAAGCAAGCTGGGTGCCACAACTTGGGAAGCTGAGGTAAGAGGATCACAATTTTGAGATTGTGATCTCAAAAGCCTGGGCAACTTATTGAGACCCTGTCTCAAAATTAAATTTCAAAAAGGA
Organism: Aplodontia rufa; assembly: GCA_004027875.1. NCBI lineage: Eukaryota > Metazoa > Chordata > Mammalia > Rodentia > Aplodontiidae > Aplodontia > Aplodontia rufa. The sequence continues at coordinate 42,010 of PVKS010004760.1, forward strand.
CTAGAGAGCCAGGTGCAGTGGTGCACACTTGTAATCCAGCAGCTTGGGAGGTTAAGGCAGGAGGATCACAAGTTCAAAGCCAGCCTCAGCAACTTAACAATGCCCTAAGCAATTTAGCAATACCCTGTCCCAAAACAAAAAGTAAAAAGGGCTGGAGATGTGAATGGGTATATAACTCGGTGGCAGCACACCTCTGGCTTCAATCTTCAGTACTGCACAACAAACTGAAACAAAAACTGCAACCCTTTGAATTATGTATCCCACTATAGATGAGAAAACAGTATCTTGGAGAGGTGAACCGTGTTTCCCAATGTCAAATAGCTAGGTGTTGAAAAATCAACCAGGGCAACAAAAGAGTGCCACTACCTGAACTTAGGGTCCAATTGCCAAAGTCCCTGGATATTCCTTTGTCAAAATGATAGCTAATAAATGGGCAGAGACAGATTTTGCCTCTTCTAAATATATCCAAAACCTAGGACAGGGTAAGTGCTTGTGAAAGGTTTCTTGAATGAATGAATAGGTAGATTTGACGATAGTTGTTTAAAAAATAGTTGACTCCACCTAGACTATAATTCAGGACTCTCCATTTACCATTGCTGCCAGTAGCCCTTCCTAACCGTATTACCCAGAAACTAGTCTAATGGCATTAACCATCTCAGCCAGTCATGATACCATTAAAAGATTCAGTCCAGCTACCGTGCCCCCACCCGGGTCTTGGCTCTGAGCCCTAGACTGGAAGATGCTCTGGTTGTTTACCAGGAATTTGGACCTTCTTCAGAGAAAAGCACAGATGACCTATTAGTCTAATTCAAGCACTTAGCAAGGAATGACTGTTCACACCCCCAGCCCAGGCTAATGGAGCCAAAGGAAATAGAAAGTCCTTGCTGGCTCAGAAATCTTGGGAGGAGAGAAAGGAGGAAGGAAAGTGGACTCAGTGCCCCACTGGAGTTTGGAGAAAGGCAACTTGGCTGAGCATTTCCTGGGGCTGGGCAGGTTATGGGGATACAGGGAGGGGCTGGAGCAGTGGTTCAGCAGTTACAGCGCTTGCCTGGCATGCACAAGGACCCAGGTTCAAATGCCAGCACCATGTACACCACAAAGTGTCACAGTAACAAAAGTCACATGAAAAATTTAATAAAATTGATTCTCTCTCACTGTCTTTCTGTCTCTTAAAAAAAAAAAGAATGTACAGGGAGAGAGGCTTGCTCATTTCACCCACCACTCTGGCAGCTCTTGTACTCATCCTATCCCCAGTTACCTCCATCACTGCCTTAAATCTTGGCTCAGAGAAAAATGGAAAATGCTATGATTTAAATATGGTTTGTTCTAGAGGAAAAATCATATTGGCGTATAATCCCCATTGTGAGATAGTAAAAGAATGGAACCTTTGGGAGGTGATTAGGACTAGATAAAGTCAATGAAGTGAGCCCCCACAATTGAATACTGGTGGCTTTATGAGAGAGAGAGTGAGAGAAACAAAGACAAAGACAGACACATGGCATGCAGCTCATGTGGCTGAGACAAGAGGGACAAGTTCAAAGGCAGTCTCAGAAACTCATCGAGGGCCTGAGCAACTTAGTGAGACACTGTCTCAAAATAAAAACTAAAAAATGGGCTGGAGATGTGGCGCAATGATTAAGTGCCCCTGGGTTCAAACGCTGGTATAAAGAGGAGGTGGGGGGCAAACGCACACACAGGTAGACAGGTGTACTCCCTGTCTTTCTGGCCATATGATGCTCTGTTCCACCTTGGGCCTCTGCATGTAAGAGGGCCATCATCAGCCTTGCACCAAAATCATTAGCCAAAACAAACCTTTTTTCATTTGTTTGTTGTTTGGTATGTCTCATCTCTAGCCCTTTTATTTTTGTTTTGAGACAGTGTCTTGCTAAGTTGCTGAGTCTGGCCTTGAACTTGTAATCTTCCTGTCTCAGCTTCTCAGATCACTGGAATTACAAGCATGCACTGCCATACCTGGCTTCTTCCTTCTTTTTTTTTGGTATTGGGGAATTGAACCCAGGGGCACTTAACTACTGAGCCATATCCCCAGCCACTTTTTATGTTTTGGGACAGGGTCTTGCTAAGTTGCATAGGGCCTTGCTAAGTTGCTGAAGCTGACTTTGAACTTGAGATCCTCCTGCCTCAGTCTCCTAAACCACTGGGATTACAGGTATGCTCCACAGTGCCTGGCAGTGTCTTGCTATACTGGACTCATGATGCTCCATGCTCAGTCTCCCAAGTAGCTGGGATTACAAACCTGTGCTACTGCCGTCAGCCTCACAATATACTTTAAAGGTGTTTTTTTCAACTGTTTTGCAGGGTGGCTGTTTCCTTACTCTAATAGGATTCCAAATTTCCTAAGATCAAGGACCAGTCTCTCCTCTCCTATGGCCTCCATCATATCTGAAACGGAACAATAACATAAGCAGGTGTTCAATAAATGCTGTCGGTGACTAAGGGTCCCCATCTCAGGTACCGAGGCAGATTACAGACAGTATTCTAGAAATAGCTTAAGTTGGGATGGATATCAGATCCACAGCCTCTTTTAAGCTATTTTTCCTTCCAATTCCATGTCAAGAACACATGCCAGGTGGCACATGCCTATAATTCCAATGGCTCAGGAGGCTGAGGCAGGAGGATCACAAGTTCAAAGATAGCTTCAGCATCTTAGCAAGGCCCTGTCTTAAAAAAAAGAAAATTAAAAAAGGGCCCCTGGGTTCAATCCCTGGTAACAACAACAAAATAAAGAACACAGGCTGAGAGACTTGCTAAGTCATCTATGAGTTGGTAGGGTTGCTATATCTCTTTACCACCTGGCTTGTATCCTTTTATCTATAATACCCCAAATTCTGTATATTCACAATTTGATAAAATGGGAAAAGAGCAAAGTCTTAGGTCAACATGTTTAATAATGATCCAAGAGAGGCCAGGGGAACTTAAGACAGTAGTAGGAATAAAACATGGCCCAAGGGTTTCAGCTACTGATGTCCACATGTTCTCCAGGATCCCAGACACAGAGCAGGGCAGGCAGAAGGTTTGCATCCTCCATTCAGAGGAGGGGACAAGGGGTTAGAAGTCTTCTTCACAAGCAGAATGTCTTTCTAGGCTACCTCAGAACTTCCAGCCTTGCCTACTGGAGACTGCAATAGAAAATGACTGATTTGTTAGACTCTGGGTGATCATGGTGGATGGGAGGAAGGAAGGGGAGAGCCTGGTGGAGTTGGTCATCACCAGAAGATATGGCTAAACTGTGGCCACCAAATCCTAGGGAGGACAGCCTAAGTCAGAAGTGGGGATAAGGGTGGAGGGAATGAGGATTTGCTAATTAGGATCTGAAGGTCATAGCCACTAGCATCTATTGTGGCCTCATCTGGAGCCAACTGCATGTGCCAGATGGAGTTGGGGTTGCAACGTTGTGTCTGCACCTCCTTCTGGATGCTGTCCTTTTCTCACCCCTCATTGGCTGCAATCAGGTTGGGTGTGGCAGAAGGGAAGAAGACCTTGGGGGAAGTTCAGCTACCAGAGATTCCACAGCAGAATCAAGGCAAATGTGCAGGAGAAAAGAAATGGCACCCAGGGCTGTGACTGCAGAGCAGGGCTTTTATTCTGTGAAAGAAATGGAATAGAGTTCATTCAGGGGGCTAGCTTAACCCGCTTCACTACCTTAACCTCAGTCAAGACTGTTCCCTGCCCCTGAGGTGTCCATTAGAAGTCCACAGTATAGTGCCCCCATCCCCTTCTTTGCTTGCTTTGAGTTTTCCCCAGCTAGTCAATAAAAGTGTGAGGGGTGTAACAGAGGAGTCCCTACCTGGTGCTCTATCTCAGAGAAGGTGCCGTCTTCCCAGTCCTGGGAGAAGAGCTGGCTGTGATAACGCATCTTAGCTTCAATGGCCTCCACTGAGCAGAGGAGAGAAGAAAGACTGAAGAACATGGTGCAAAGAGATTTCTTAGACTCTCAAGGCAGAAAAGGTAATGCCATGGGGACCCTGGGATATAGGGGAGCAGGTGGGTCAGAATGGGAATGGAGTATTGTCTCATTCTGCTTGCTTGTTTCTCAAGCTGGAGATGTCCCCAGGGCCCAGACAGGTTGAACAGGCAGTGTGGGGGGTCACACGAGGAGTGGGAGAAGGAAGGAAGGACAGGGCTAAGGGGATGGAAGCCAACACCTAGATGAGGGCCACTCTGAGGAGATGGATGGGACCAGTCAGGGTCACAGAGTTGACCCCTCCCATCGTCCTAGCTCCAGCTGACCCAACCACAGGAGCCAGGAGCAATAAAATTATACTCACTGAGGCAGGGGTTGTGGGAGAAGGACCTCTCTAGCTGTTCGCACTCCTCCTGCAGGTTGCCACTGCCTCGGCAGGTGCAGCTTAAGGCAACACTAGTATTGATGTTGCTGATGAAGTTGGGGGTCATGGCAGTCCCTGTGGGATGAAGAGGGGAAGTGATTGTCAGGGCCCAAGCTAACCCTACTTCAGCTCCCACCCATCTCAGGACTACACCATGTAAGTCTCCAGAGTATTCTCATCCTCAGGTTGAGCCCATTCTGTAGGTTCCCTACACAAGCCCCAGACTCACCAATCAGCCCCAGGTATGCTCGCAGACATCTGGACTGCTCTGTTGCACAAGTCCCCAGGATGTCCATGGGATGGCAGTGGATCTGGAAATCTGCCAGGCGTGACCTAGTAGAATGAAAATTTCTTTTTTTGGCAGTTCTGGAGATTGAACCTAGGGGCATTCTACTACTGAGCTACACCCCCAGTTCTTTTTATTTCTTTATTTATTTTAATTTTGAGACAAGATTTTGCTAAATTCCCCAGGGTGACCTTGAATTTGCAATCCTCCTGCCTTAGCCTCTGGAGTAGCTGGGATTACAGGCATAAGCCACCATGCCTGACTTAAGAAGGGAAATTTCAAGAGTCCCCAGTGAGTGCCTGACCTGCAGCCTTAACCCTCACTGCTCTTTAGCCTGGCAAGCTCATCACTGCCCCAATTCCTCCTCTGCCATCTATGCCTGGCCCAGGGTCTCCTCTTTGGTGAAGCTTGCCCTTGTCAAAATTAAATTCACCATCACTCCAGGCCCTTCAGCACATCACTCTGAATTTGGACTCCACAATCCCTAATTATGAGATCCTGGGCAGCTTCTTTCATCTCAGTTTCTTTGACTGTAAAACAGGGTAACAGCATGACCTGGTAGATTTTCATGAAGATAAAATAACAGAATATAGGTCTCACATCCAGCATAGTGCTTGGCATATATTGTTTAATAAATGTTAGATATGAGCTGGACATAGTGGCACATGCCTATAATCCCAGTGGCTCTTGAGGCTGAGGCCAGGAGAACTGCAAGTTCAAGGCCAGCCTCAGCAATTTAGCAAGACCCTGTCTCTAAATAAAAAGAGCTGAGGATGTAGCAGAGCAGCCATGGGTTCAATTCCTAGTATAAATGAATGAATGAATGCTAAATATGTTGTTATTATTTGTATCATCTGTGGTTCTGGGGATTGAAACTAGGTGCTCATGCATGTTAGGCACTGAAAGACATGCCCAAGCCTTTTTATATTTTATTTTCAGACAGGGTCTCAATAAGTTGCCCAGGTTGGTCTCGAACCTGTGATCTTCCTGCCTCAGTTTCCCAAGTAGCTGAGATTATAAATGTGCACCGCTGTACCCAGTTACATACGTTATTATTAACATTCATCCCATAATAGGTAAGGCTAGTTCTGTTTGGGTGATGTAATTATGGGTATGTTTTCCTTTGTATACTTCTGCAGTTTTCATTATATTTCACCTTGTGTTAGGTTGATGCTTTACTTCTCTGTCACTCTCACTTAACTATGAACTCCTTGAAGGCAGAGACACTATCTTAGTTTTCTAGTCCAGGGTCTGCCCAGGATTAGCTACTAATATGGTATAGAGCAGAATAGTTAAAAGCAAAGAATCTAAGTCAGACCTGTTCACCCAAAACTTTTTTTTTCTTTTTTTGGTACCAGGAATTGAACCCAGGGGTGTTCAACCACTGAGCCACATCTCCAACCCTTTCTATTTTTTATTTTGAGACAGGGTCTTGCTAAATTGCTGAGGCTGGCTTTGAACTCCCAATCCTCCTCCCTCAGGCTCCCAAATCTCTGGGATTACAGGTATGTGCCACTGCACCCAGTATGTTCACCCCAAAATTAATAAACCTAACCTACTAGTTGTAAACCCTGAGCAAATTATTTAACCACTCTCTGTGATGCTTTTTTCTTTTGTAAACCAATGATGATTAAAACAAGGGCATCTATCTTACAGAGTTTTTTGAGGTTTATGTGAGTCAATACATGTTAAGTATTTAAACCAGTATCCAGCCCATAGGAAGTACTCAGTAAATGCTAGCATTCTGATTACAAAGAGCCCTGACTATGTGATATTTTACAAATAAGGAAAGTAGTAATCAAAGAGGTAAAGTAACTTGCCTAATGTCACAAAAAAGTAAGCAGCAAATCCAAGCTATAAACCATGGTTGGTATGGCATCTATTGTCCACAAATGTCACTTGAATAGATGATAAGTTCAATTGCTGTTTTATACTGAGAAGACATTTAATCTGTTTAGTGATTTTTCAGTTGATTGTTAGCAAATATCAACTGATTGTTTAAAAAATATTGTAGTTGGTTTGATACTTCTACTTTGCATTCTTTTGATTGTTATAATCTCTATACTGAGAAGACAGAGGAAAACTGAATCAGAATTTCAGATTATCTGGGTGGGGCTATATACAGCTCAGTGGTAGACCATTTACCTAGTATTTGTGAGGCACTGGGTTTGACCCCCAGCAATACTGAGACAGTTTTAGGAGAGATAATAAAATGGCTAGGTAGTCAGGATAGGACAAAGAGCCCCACCTAAGAGCTAGCTGGGAGAGAGCATTTGACAGGGCAAATTCAGGGCCTTCATATGCAAATGACCATGAGGCTCACCTGTGGGAGCAACTCCTTTGTCCCTGAGGTGGGAAAACTAAGAAATGGGGGTGGACACAGATGGGACTTGGAAAGATTTGCTACCTGTTTTGCATAGATTTTAACCAACGACTTTGGTGCTAAGTTTCAATGCCTGCTCTGCATAGGTTTCAACCAATGATGTAGCTGCATTTCTCAATGCCTGCTTTGCATGAATGTTAATTTTGCTCAACCCCAAATCAGTATAACCCCTGGCCTAACCTCCATTACACTGTATCCTACTTCCAGGTACCCTCCACCTTGTGGAGTCTCTGCTCTTCTTCCTAAATAAATCCTACTCCTTTTACTCACCCTTCCACAGTTGTCTGGATTTTATTCTTCAAATTCATGAGACAAGAACATGAACAAGATTGGTGCCGAATTCCCGGGATGAATTTCCACCTCACCAAGAGCTTTGGACACCCAGCTTTTAGGTGGAGAGTTGCTAACACTTTCAGCTGCAGACACCAGTAGCCAGCCCAAATTTCCAGTTTTAATTGGGAATGGCTGCAAACACTAGAAGCAGGCTATTTTGGCTGCTGGAAACTGTAGTAGCCCAGACTCCATTTGCTAGCAGGAGCAGAGAATCCGGCCTCATCTCAAAAACCCTACATTACTACCAACCTATGTACATGTAGATCAAATTCTTAGAGGACAATAAATGACAAAATAAACACTACCATTTATTGAGGACTTACTCTGTCCCAGTAGGCCAAGCACTCTATATAAATAATTTAATTCTGATCAGAATCCCATGAGGCTTGTATTATTATTTGTTTTCTGTAGAGAACTAAAGGGAACTTTGTATTAAGTGATGGCATTTTAGGTGATGTGTTCAAGATCTCACAGGATTTAAATTCACATCCAACTGGACGCAGTGGTGCATACCTGTAATCCCAGCAACTCAGGGAGGCTGAAGCAGGAGGATTGCAAACTCAAAGCCAGCATTAGCAAGTTAATGAGACTTTGTCTCAAAACAAAAAATAAAAAAAGGGATGGGGATGTGGCTCTGTGGTAATGCAGCCATGGATTTAACCCCCACCCCCCACCATGCTTTTTTTTTTTTTTAATTCACATCCATCAGAACCTGTCCTACCACTGTCTCCATATCCTTACCATGCGAAATTGCTGCTGTGGTATGTACCATAAGTTAAGTTAAAATAAAGTAAAATAACCGCCCCAAAACCAAAAACCAAAACCAACCAACCAACCAACCAACAACAAATCCACAAAATACAAATATATCCCTAGAATACCTATCTTTGCTGTCTGAACAGAAGACTGACTGGAAGGAGATGCTCATGAAATTATGGTATCTTTAGGTGAGGGAATTTTGAGTGGTATTTTTATACCTGTTTATATTTTCTAAAGTCATTACAGAAAGGAAAAACAAACTTTCTGTTTCAGTTATGGTGGTCTTTTTGTTTCCCAGCTGGTCTGGAATTCGCGGATTTAAGCAATCTTCCCTCCCCTGCCCTGCGAGAGCTGGGCCTACTGGTGCAGCCACCGCACTTGGCCAAAGCTTTTAAAAGAGTTTCACAAAATATCCAAGGCGAAGCAGCAAGTGGGTCTGCTGTTCCCTGGGGGCAGTTAGACCCAACCAGCGCAAAAAACGCGGCCGCACCCACACCCGCCCTGCTGCCCCACCCGGCACCTGCACAGCGGGTCGGCGAGGCAGAGGCGCTGCAGGTCTAGACAGTTGGGGGCCGCCGCGGGCAGCGCGCAGCCGGGGGCGATGGTGTTGCGCCGCCGCTCTCCGCAGCCGCGGTCGGTGGGCACGCAAGGGCACAGCAGCAGGCCCTGCGCGTGAGGCTCGGCGGCCTTCTCGAAGAAGGAGCGCAGCTGTTCCAGGCAGAGATGGCGCTGGCAGCGGTGTCCTGAGCAGGCCTCTCCGTAAGCCTTACGCAGCCGGTCACACTTGTCATTAAGAGTACACAGCATAGCGAACTTGAGGCAGAGGTCGGAGTCTGTGGGAAAGGGGCACTAAATCACTAGACCGCAGCTCAGTGTCCCTAAGGTTCCCCGGCAAACAAACCCCTGATTTGATAAGGAAGGTATGGATGTAGGAGGAAAGGAACGACTGACCTGAATAAAGCCACTCCTAATCCAAGGCATTCTCTCTATCCACAAAACTATATCTGGCACTGTGAAGCTATCATCACCGGCATCTGTATATATCTAACAACTATTTATCTAGAATCCAAGCAGCCAGGAAGTTCAAATAACCAAAATCCTTCCCTCAGTGCTGTGCAGTGAGACCTGATGGGTGGAAATCTTTATCTAGAGGCCCTGCAACATTCCACAGCACTTTCTGAACTGTTAGAAATAGATGAAACCAAGTTCTGTTTAGTTTGGTTTGCACCTGCCTGTTCACCTGTTCTGTTCAGTTTTTTGTTTGTTTGTTTTAAGAGAGGAAGACAGTGTGTGTGTGTGTGAGAGAGAGAGAGAGACAGAGAGAGAGAGAGAGAGAGAGAATAAATTTTTATTGCATTTTTCACATGGCTTTTGTTGCTCTGACACTTAGTTGTGTATGTGGGTGTTGGGGTTTGAGCCCGTGTACTTGTATATGCCGGCCAAGCGCTGTAACCACTGAGCCTCCACTGCAGCCCCTGTTCTATTCAGTTTTACTACCACTGGTTGAACTTTCGTCTATTGATTCATCCATAGAAGTTCTCCATACTGAGTCTTGGAAAAAAAAAAATACTTTCTCTCTCTCTCTCTTTTTGGCAGTGTGGGTGAGTGATTGGGTATTCAACCCAGGGCCTCATGCATGCTAAGCATGCCCCTTACTACTAAGCTCTACCACCAGCCCCTGGTGATTTTTCTATAAACAGAATATTCCAGCCCCAGAGCAACTGAGTAACTTGAACAGGTTATTCACTGATTCCTTGTAACTAAGAGTTTGCCATGTATAAATCTCTGTTGTTTTTCCTCAAAACTTTAATTCTAATAAATAGAACTGGCTATGCAACAAAGTTTACTTCAAAATTCTAATTTTAACATACAGAACTGACCATACAACAAAGCTTGCATCTTCTCAAAAAATAGTGCATATATGTCTGTTCTTTCTCTATTAACTAGGCCTTATACTATGCATTGTATTCCTTGCCAGGCTGATGGCTCTCCACCCTAAGTCACCCCTGTGGGGAGCCACAGTTTCACTATTCTCTCTGCCCAACACCTCACCCATCCCATTAGAATGGTTGAAAACAATTTTCTAGTCTTTAGGGACAAAAAAGCTACTTCCTTGTTGTGGGTAAATATTCCATTTCGGTACTTTTTTTTCTGGGACTGCTGCCACTCCCATCATACTTTTTTTTTTGAGAGAGTGAAAGTGAGAGAAAGAGAATCAGTTTTATATAGTTTTTTCATCTGGTGTTCATTGCTCTGACACTTAGCTGTGTATGTGTGCTGGGGTTTGAACCTGGGTCCTCATGCATGCCAGGCAAACACCATAGCCCCTGAGCCACCACTCCAGCCCCCTACCTGGAGGGACTAGGGGGCCCTACTGGCTCTCTTTGAATGCCTCCTTAATAAATACTAATTTTTGATGACTACTGTAAGAGTAGACCATGCAACACAACTTGGACATCTATTGTGACACAGTGCTTATTCAGTAACCTGGCAGGCTAGAAAATTTTCCTCTGCAAGCCCCCAAGCTTGTACTCCCTCCAGCCACCCTTCCCTCAATCTGGCCCAGCCTCTTACTTCCCAGTTTCACACTCCCCAGCCTAGGCTTGCCCTCCATACCTGGTTTGAGCATATCTAGCTTGCTGAGATTCATTTTCCACGGTTTGCTGGTCACTGGGTCTTCGTAGGGGGAGACATCCAGCTCATAGTCACCTGGAGACAAAGTAGGGAGCACCAGAATGCTGAGGGCCTGGATAGGTGGGAGCAGGAAGGGCTGAGGTTGCTGGGTCAGACCTCAAAGCTCTACACAGCAAAGGAAAAGGCACAACCTGTAACTAGCTGCAAGAGTGTGAAAGGTGAGAAAAATGCACACCCATAAAGATGTAGGTTAGGCCCCACAAATAAACTCATAAGAATAAGAGCTACGACTTGTTAACTAATTTCATCCTCTTAGAAGCCTTGGGGTAGGTAAAAAGAAATTGAGACTGGCAGTGTTGGCACACACCTGCAACCCCAGCAGTTTGGGAGGCTGAGGCAGGAGGATCTCAAGTTCAAAGCCAGCCTCAGCAACTTAAGCGAGGACCTAAGCAATTTAGTGAGGCCCTGTCTCAAAATAAAAAAATTTAAACAGGCTGTGGATGTGATTCAGTGGTTAAGTACCTTTGGTTCAATCCCTGGTACCCCCCTGCCCCCCAAAAAAAGGAACAAAGAAAAAAAAAAGAAATCGAGGGTGACTTGCTCAGGCTCACATAAGCTAATAAAAAGGGAACTGGGATATGAAATTTGGACCATCTGGTTCCAGAGTCTCTGTTCCTAGCTATCAGACATATTGCCTGTGGGTGTGGAATCAGGCAAAAGAACTCTTGACTTGTTTTCTTTTGCTAATAGAGAAGAGACAGTGGAGGACTCTGTTCCAGGCTTGAATGCTTGGCTATGGAGATGTATGGCATTCTGGAGAAATGGAAGTAAAGCCAGGCACTAAATGAGAAAAACAGAGAAAGAAAAGAAAAAATAATCTCAAAGTATATGCATCTCTCTCAGTCACCCCCAAGAAGCTGCAGACTCCTTAAGGGAACTTACTAAGTCTTATCAAATCAATGTTGTTCATATGCTTGGGAGGTGCTCAATAAATGTTGGTTAATAAATCTTGTTGAAAGAGATTCGGGAGATAAGCTTGCAGGAATGTTACCCAATAAGCCTTTGCAAACTGGATCTTCAGGTGGACAGGAATATGGATGCTATTAGGCAAATAGGAGAGGGTGGGCTGGGTCAGACCTGGAACTCAAAAGAGGAAAGAAAGCAGAGAAGCAAGACAATTCTGGAAAAAGTCTCAGGAGAAGTTCAAAACGAGAAGCAATTCAGATGAGGAGTAGGAAACAGGGAACAAGAGATGTGGTAAAATTATTTTATTATTCCAATATGTCCCCCACACTGCAGGAGGATTGTATCTCCCCATCTGTTGCCATGCGAGTTTCACAGCCCCTGTGAGAGGAGCATAATTCCTTCACCTGCCCTTCAGTGTCAGGCTTGGTCAGTAACTTGCTCTGGCCTATGGATTATGAGCTGAAGTGATATAAATCACATCTGAACAGAAGCTTTAAGAACCATCACATTGTTCTATTCTTACTCTTTTCCCTCTACCAGCCTGGAGCTTTGAATGAAGACAACAGAGCAGAGACAAAGCCAACTCTTGAAATTCTGTAGCACATATATAAAATGATCAAGAAATAAATTTTTGTTGTTAAAAGTCAGAGATGTGGGAGTGGACTGTTTGCAAATGAAGCTTAACCTAGAAAATTCTTATTAAAAATGCAACAGAGGAGCAGCGTGTGGCAGCATGCACCTATAATCCTAGTGAGGATTCCATCACCCTAGGATTCCATCACCCTAGGATGGTGATGCAGGAGGATTCCAAGTTCCAGGCCAATCACAGCAATTTAGCAAGATTCTCTCTAAGAATAAAAAATACAAAGGGATGGGGATGTAGCTCAGTGGTAAAGTACCCCTGGGTCATCCCCCGTACCAAAACAAAACTGGGGGTTGGGTGTAGTGGCACACACCTGCAATCCCAGCAATTTGGGAGACTGAGGGAGGAGGACTGCCATTTGAGGGGAAGAAGCTGAGAAACAGAAGGTTACCAGGATGTCTTGACTGCTATTGGCCATATTTGCCAAGGTGTTAGAAGAAAAATAGATGCTCAGAAAACAACCAGCATGGTGGTGCCTACCTGTAGACCCAGCTAATGGGAGCAACCCAGGAGGACTGCTTGAATTCAGGAGTTAAAGATTAGCCTGGATGTAGTGAGAAACTGTCTTGGAAGAAAAAAACTTGGCTGGTTTGCAAGCAGGGAAGAAAGAAGGCAATGGACAAAGAATCAGGAAATTCCAAGACTTGAAGAATTAAGAGAAGCAGCAACTGTTTCTCATATTCAAATGATAAAAGACTGAAAAATGCTTTGAGTGATAAAGCTGATTAGATTACATTCAGCCTTAGGGAAAACACCAAATCAACTATGTGGCTACCCTGCAGTTTGTGGTGATTTCTCAATTGATTAAGGTAGTACCAAATAAATCCTGCCAAATGTATTCAGGGAAAGAAAAACAAAGTAGTGATGATTCTCTTATAAAGGTCCGATAAGGGCAAGGAAATTCTAATTATGTTTAGAAAGACATACATGTCCTGAATTGTGGGAAAATCTACTGACACGTGAGAAGGAATCAAAGATATAAAGAGCAATTACGTTTTGAGAGAATTGTACTGCTAACAGCTAACAGTCTGGATTAAGAGACTATTTACGACTTAAAATGCCATGACATTCCTCAGACAGAAAGCAGGCAGAGAATAGTTCTCTAGTCCCAGAGGTTGTAGTTTCCAATGCCCTTTTCAAATGTGGTAAAGAGAATAATGGAAAAGCAGGACCTCCCATAGATTGAGCCAAGGACTCTGGAGAGCAATGGACAGGTCAGCTACTACCATAAAGAAGAAAAAAGAAAAGCGTCTGATTAAAGAACAATCCCAGGCTGGAGATGTGGCTCAGTGGTAGAATGCTTGCTTGGCATGTGTGAGGCCCTGGCTTGATTCCCTGGGAAGCAGGCCCTTGCAACATCTGCCTAGCAAAATTTCAGACTTCCTTGAATCAATGTCTGCTGTGTAACTCCCCTTCCTCCCATTTCTTTCTTTCTTTTTGGTACTGGGGATTGAATCCAGAGGCACTTAACCACTGAGCCACATACCCAGCATTTTTTTTTTTCTTTTAGACAGGGTCCACTAACTTGCTAAGGCAGGTTTTGAACTTTCGATCCTCTTGCCTCAGCCTCCCAAGTTGCTGGAATTACAGTCGTGTGCCACAGCATCTGGTCCCTGTCTTTTCTCTTCTTTCTTTCTTTCTTTTTTTTTTTTTAAGGTTTTAAAAATATTTTTATTTTTATTTGTATTTGTATTCTTTTTTTTTTTTTTTTTAAAGAGAGAGGGACAGTGAGAGAGACAGAGAAAGAGAGAAATGATTTTATTTAGTTTTTCACATGGCCTTAGTTGCTCCAACACTCAGTTGTGTACGTGGTGCTGGGGTTTGAACCCGGGTCCTCGTGCTTGCCAGGCAAGCGCCGAAACCGCTGAGCCACCGCTCCAGCCCCTATTTGTATTCTTTTTATGCAGTGCTGAGGATCAAATCCCCAGTGCCTCACATGTGCTAAGCCAGCACTCTATCACTAAGCTATGAGCCTGGCCCCTTTCTGAAAGTGTTTATTGTGATTATCCTGACCTGTTCTATTTTGTACATTGAGTATGTATGGGAAGCAAATAACTTGTGTTTTTAGTTCATAGGTTTCTATGATCAAGATAAACTAGTATCAAAGAAATAGACATACTGAAAAAGGAAGCAACAGAGCTAAAATCTGCAGTCAAGCACTTTAGTGGAATGATAGAAGAATTTAATAATAGACTAACTTCTATAGAAAACAGAATCTCAGCTCTTGAAGAAAGCACTTCCAACAATGAGGATAGGATGAGTTAGCTTGAGTGCATGGATGACCAAAAACAGAAAAAGAACTCACATAACACAAGCAGAACTCTCAAAATGTCTGGGATGAAGTCAGAAGAAACAATCTAAGAGTAAGTGTGATACAGGAAGAAATCAAAAAGCAAATGAATGATTTAAGGAACATTCTCAATGAAATACTTAAAGAAAAATTTCTCATATTAGAATAGTCAGAAATGCTTGTCCAGGAAGCATACAGGACACCCAATAGGCCTAATCAAATGAGACACATCATATTCAAAATGTATAACGGGGAAACCAAGGAAAGAGTATTCAAAACTGCAAGAGAGAAACACCAAATCACATCCAGAGGCACACCAATAAGGATCACCTCTGACTTTTTAGCTCAGACTGTAGAAGCATTGAAGAAAAGATCTTTCAATGTCTGAATGACCACAACATGCAACTGAAAATACTATACCCAGCAAAACTCAGCTTCAGATTCTATGGGGAAATAAGAAAATTTCATGATAATTTCAAACTGGCAGCATTCATGAACAGAAAACTAGCATTACAAAGAATCCTCAAAGATAAACTCCAGATAGAAGATTGTTCTTCTATCTGGAAACACTCCTCAAAACCCACAGAGGAAATTCAAGAAAAGTACATGCTATCAATAGACAACCAAGACAGTACAGAATTTACCAATAAAATATGATGACTATGAACCACCACCACATAACTATCCTAACACTGAATGTAAATGGTCTCCATGCACCAATCAAAATACACAGATTAGGGGCTGGAGCGGTGGCTCAGTAGTTATGGCACTTGCCTATCATGCATGAGGACATGGGTTCAAACCCCAGCACCACATATACAAAGTGTCAAGTGATGAAAGCCACATGAAAAATTAAATAAAATTGATTCTCCTTTCTCTCTCTCTCTCTCTCTCACTGTCCTTCTCTCTTCTAAAAAAAAAAAAAAAGACAGATTAGCAGATTGGATCAAAAAACAAAATCCAACAATATGCTGCTTACAGAAGGCCCATCTTATAGTCAATGACACCCACAGATTGAGGATGAAAAAATGGAAAAAAATCTACTAGGCATATAGCCCAAGAAGGCAAGCTGGTGTTGCAATACTTCATACAAAGTAGATTTCAAACATAATCAGAAGAGATAAAGAAGGCAACTACATCCTAGTAAAGGGAACAATACACCAGGAAAATATAACCACAGTAAATATATACTCTCCAAACAACAACGCTCCCAACTATGAGGATAGATTACTCCAAGACATAAAACTACATGTGGACCTCAACATGATAACACTGGGAGGCTTTAATACTTCTCTACCACCAACAGACAGATCATCAAAACAAAAAAATAACAAAGAGATCTCCAGCCTAAACAACTCCATAAATCAAATGGACTTAACAGACATCTACACAATATTCCACCCCAATTGGCTGAGTTTACCTTCTTCTCAGCAGCGCATGGATCTTTTTCCAAAATAGATCATATACTAGTTCACAAAGGAAATCTGAGCAAATATAAAAAGTACATATTATTCCATGTATCCTATCATACCATGACACTAGCAATTAATAGCAAACATTATAACAGAAAACACATATATACATGGAGATTGAATAACACCCTATTAAATGAAGAAGAGATGCAAGAAGACGTGAGAGCAGAAATCAAGAAATTCTTGGAAGCAAATGAAAATGAAGCCATAACATACTGAAACCTTTGGGACAGCATGAAAGCATTCTTTTTTAAATTTTTTTATTAAGGAGTTGAGTTATTATACAATCATGAATGCATATAAAGTCAATACAATATGCACATGTTCTTAAACCAGAATTACCCCCATATTGCTCACATCCCAGTCTCTTGATTCTATACTTCTTCCCTGTAAGCAATACAAATGCTTAGATTGTGAACTTTCCAGAGTTAATACTTATGACTGCGTAAGTATTATTTGGAATCTTAGGGGGTAAAGAGTATGCTACATTGTTGATTGTCTCCTTAGATCCCTCCATATTCTCCCTCCCTCCCCCTTCCTACCTCCTCACCATTCCCCCATGAAAGCATTCTTAAGGGGAAAATTTATAGCATTCAGTCTCTACATTAAAAATCAGGAGAGATCTCAAATAAATAAGCTTATGCTCCACCTCAAATCCCTAAAAAAGGAAGAAATTTCTAATCCCAAAGCCAGCAGAAGATGAAATAATCAAGAGCAGAGCTGAAATCAATGAAATCGAGGACAAAAAAATTAAAAATCGACAAAACAAAGAGCCAGTTCTTTGAAAAACTAAACAAAATTGACAGACCCCTAGCCATTCTCACTAAAAGAAGGAAGGAAATGAAGCAAATCAACAAAAGCACCAATGAAAAGGGAGTGATCACTACTGACCCCGTGGAAATACAATGAGTTATCAGATCATATTTTGAAAAACTATACTCCTCTAAATTAGATAATCTGGAAGACATGAAAAAATTTTTAGACAGAAGCAAACATCTCCAGATTGATGCAGGGCAATACTGAAATTCTAAACAGCCCAATAACAGGCATTGAAATCCATATAGCAATTAAAAGCCTTCCAAAGAAGAAAAGCCCAGGACCTGATGGATTCCCTGCTGAGTTTTACCACACCTATGAGAAGGAGCTAACACCTCTGCTTATTAAGCTATTCCAAGAAATTGAAAAGGAGGGAACTCTCCCAAACAATTTTTATAAGGCAACCATAACTCTGATACCAAAACCCAACAAAGATGCATCAAAAAAACTACAGACCAATATCCCTGATTAACATCAACGCAAAAATGCTTATTAAGGATGTCCAGCATCCATTTATGCTCAAAACTCTAGAGAAGATAGGGATCAAAGGACCTTACCTTAACTATGTAAAGGCCATATATATATCAATATCAGAATTATATATATATATATATATATTACACACACACACACACACAAAATGGAGTTCTACTTAGCTATTAGAAACAACTGTATTGTGGCCTTTGAAGGTAAATGGATGGCAATTGAAGACCCCCAGAAAAGGCATAGCAACACATAATCTAGGGGAAACCTAGATATGTAGGGGGGAAAGGGGAAGGAAGATAGGGGGGGATCTAGGGAGGCAATCAACAATGTAACATGCTCATAATTCCCCCCTCAGAAGCCAAATAAGACTTATACAATCATTTAATTCTGGAAAATTCACATACATATATATGGACATTTATAGCTGTTATGGGGGAAATACAGAAGAATCAACAGACCAGTGTGGGTGATGTAGGGGTGACTCTACATTTGGATCAAATGCATATCATATTGTTACTTTATAAGCATTTATGATTGTACAACTCAACTACTTAATGAAAAAATATAACCCAAAATATAAAAAAAAATAAAAGCCACTTTAGGTGTTTCCTTTTATTAACTACCATGAATAAAGCTAGAATGAAAATGTGGGTGCATTTATTTCTTTGAAAAAAAATAAAAGTTTGACTGTCTCAGGGGGAAAAAAAAAAAAGGATAAACCAGGGCCAGACACTGTGGCCCATGCCTGAAATACCAGTGACTCTGGAGGTTGAGGTAAGAGGATTATAAATTTGAGGCGAGTCTCCAGAGCTGCTGGGATTATAGACAAGTATCACCAGGCCCGGTTTTGCCACGTGATTTTTAATATCTCCCTGTGGGAGGAGTATACTTCTCTAATTCAGTGATGTTAGGCTATGGAATATGTGTATAACATCTGAGCAGAGATTGTTTTTTTCTTTTTTTGGTACTGGGGATTGAACCCAGGGGTGCTCTACCACTGACCTATATCCTCAGGCATTTTTATAATGGAACTATATTCCCAGCCCTTTTCATACTTATTTTGAGACAGGTTCTCATTAAGCTACTGAGGCAAGCCTCAAACTTGTGATCCTCATGCCATAGCCCCCTAAGTAACTGGGATTACAGGTATGCTCACCACTACTGGCCTAAACATTGTATGATTTTGCCAATGTTCATTTCTTTTAGCCACGAGAAGGGAACAACCCATATAAAGGCTGTACCTTTAGCCTGGGTCCCAGAATGATGAAGACACATGAAAACAAAAATTCAGAACATAAGCAAGAACTAAATTTTTATTTTGTAAATGTCTTGTTTTGTTCATAACACAGTCCAATAAAAGCTGATTAATAACTTAAATCCTTTTTTCCCATCTCCTTTCCATATCTTTCTCTTCCAGGAACTATCCAGGTTGTGCCTGTACCTGGTTCAGAGCTCTGTCAAGAGGAAGCTACAGGGCTGGATTTGTGGCTCTATGGTTAGAGTGCTTGCCTGGCATGTGCAAGGACCTGGGTTCAAACCCCAGCACCAAATACACAAATAAATGTGGGAGAAACAAAAACCAGATGAATAAATAAAATTGATTCTCTCTCTCTAAAAGAAAAAAGCAATATAAAAACAACATAAAACTGCCTTGTTAAAAAAAAAAAAAAAGAAGCTACAGGCAAGAAAAGAAGTAGGGAAAAGTGATGGAAGTGTTGTGAGGGCCCAATGAATTATTGCCAGTTCTTCCCTCCATCTCTTACTGATGCCAAATGCAGAGCTTCATCATCATTCCTGTCAGAATCTACCATGTGGCCCATATCCTGCAGGATTAAAAAACATCTCCCAAAGTGGGGCACACCTGTAATCCAAGTTACTCGGCAAGCTAAGGCAGGAGGATCCCAAGCTCAAGATAGTTTGGGCAACTTAGAGACCCTGTCTCAAAATAAAAAGGGCTGGGAATGTAGCTCAGTGGTAGAGTGCCCCTGGGGTCAATATGCAGTACTGCAAACAAAACAAAACAAAACCCAAAGAGCCATCCTCCTCAGCTTAGTCCACTCTATGATGAGGCTCTCACCAACACTTCGGGCAGAGTGAATGGTCCAAAAGATATCCAGGCAGGTAGCTTGATTCTTCATGCGCCGGTGGCATGTGCAGCCTATCAGAGAGCTGTTCCTGAGTTTCTGTGCTGCGTCTAAGCAGTCTGCAAGGATAGAAGACTCCTCTGAGGGCAATGGGGTGTTCAGACTAGAGGTGCATGAACTCAGGTGATGGTAAGCAGCCTTGCAAGTGGGATCAGCCTGGCACTTCCTCCTGGCTTTGATACAATTGTTCCTGAGCCGGCCCTCTGTGGGTATGGGGTCTCCTGTGGAGAGATCCAGTGAGGATCACATAAGGTCATAGTAGCTGTAAGGGAGTACCAAACCAGTTCAGAGGTAGGGTTAGAGAGATGTCTGACGAAACCTTGAGAAAATCTCAAGGTAGCACAAATTGCCTTTAGGAATAATGTGGAGGGGCTGGAGTGGCGGCTCAGTGGTTACAGTGTTTGCCTGGCATGCGAAAGGACCCAGGTTCGAACCCCAGCACCACATACACAACAAAGTGTCTGAGCAACAAAGCCAAGTGAAAAACTAAAAAAAAATAAAAACAACAACAACAAAACTGATTCTTTCTCTCACTATCCCTCTCTGTCTTAAAAAAAAAAAAAAGAATAGTGTGGTGAGGGGCTGGAGTGCTGGCTCAGCACCTACCGCTTTCCTGGCGTGAGTGAGGACCTGAGTTCAAGCCCCAGCACCACAAATACAACTAAGTGTCAGAAAAATAAAACCCATGGGGCTGGAGCGGTGGCTCAGCGGTTTCGGCGCTTGCCTGTCAAGCGTGAGGACCCCAGGTTCAAACCCCAGCACCACGTACACAACTAAATTAAGTGTTGGAGCAACTAAAGCCATGTGAAAAACTAAAGTTGTTTCTCTCTTTCTCTGTCTCTTTCACTGTCCCTCTCTCTTTAAAAAAAAATAAATAAATAAAAGAAGAAAAAGAAAACCCAGATGAAAAAGTAAATAGAGTTGATTCTCTCTTTCTCTCTCTTAAAAAATATGTGAAAAGAATAATGTGGAGAGAAAGAAGTCCAGGATGACTCCCTTTATATCCTAAATTCAAATGAACAAGTTCTGCCAATTCCACAACAACATATATGGAATATGTCCATGTTTTTATACACTCTTTATTTTTTTAAGAGAGGGGAACTGTGAGAGCATGAGAGAGAGAGAATATCAATTTTATTTAGCTTTTCATGTGGTTTTCATTGCTCCAATACTTTGTTGTGTACGTGGTGCTGGGGTTCAAACCTGCATCCTTGTGTATGCTAGGCAAGTGCTCTAACTGCTGAGCCTCTACTCCAACCCCTATCTCTCTCTTTTTAAAAAAGTTTTAATTTGGGCTGGAGCAGTGGCTCAGCAGTTACGGCGCTTGCAGAGGTTCAAACCCCAGCACCACGTACACAACAGAGTGTCCGAACAACAAAGGCCACATGAAAAACTAAATAAAATCAATTCTGTCTTTCTCTTTCTCTCACTGTCCCACTCTCTTTAAAAAAAAAAAAAAAAACAATAGTATTCTTTTAAAGAAAGAAAGACTGAGTGAGAGAGAGAGAATCAACTTTAGTTTCCTCTGGTCTTCACTGCTTCAACACTCAGTTGTGTATGTGGTGCTGGGGTCTCAACCTATGTCCTTGTGCATGCCAGCAAGCACTGCAACTGCTGAGCCAGAGCCCTAGCCTCTCCCTGCTGTCTCTTTACTCAGACTTCCTTACTGGTCTCACTGATTTAATCTTCCAAACTTTTTCCCTCACACAATCTTTTTCTTTTTTTAAGGGAGAGAAGGACAATAAGAGAAATAGAGAGAATCAATTTTACTTAGTTTTTCAAGTGGTTTTTGTTGTTCAGACACTTCGTTGTATATGTGGTGCTGGGGTATGAACCCAAGTCCTTGAGCACCCCAGGTAAGCGCCATAACCTGTGAGCCACCACTCCAGCCCCTAACTTTTAACTTTTAATTTTGAGACAAGATCTTGCAAAATTGCCCAGGCTGGCCTTGAACTTGCAACCCTCCTGTTTTAGCTTTCCAAGTATTGGGATTACAGGTACGTGCATCAGTGCCTGGCTAACACACTTGATCTTTTATATTTGGTTTCTCACCAAACATATTGTAGTTTATTTATTTAGTTGTTTTTTTAATACAAGGGATTGAACCCAGAGGCACTTAACCACTGAACCAAACCCCTAGCCCTTGTTTATGTTTTTTCCCCCCAGGGCTGAGGACGGAACTCAGGGCCTTGCGCATGCTAGGCAAGAAGAGCTCTGCCACTGAGCTGAATACTCAACTCCCCTTTTTGATGTTTTATTTTATTTATTTTGAGACAGGTCCTTGCTAAGTTTCTGAGGCTGGCTTTGAACTTGCAATCCTGCTTCAGTCTCCCAAGTTGCTGGGATTACAGGCATGTGCCACTGTACCCAGCAATGCTTCATTCATTTTTATGGATGAATATTTCATCACATGGGTATGCCACATTTTATTTGTCCATTCATTAGTTGATGAGCATTTGAATTATTTCCATCCTTTAGTTATTGTAACTGCTTCTGTGAACATTCATATACAAGATTTGTTTGAATACCTATTTTCAATTTGTTTGGATATCTACCTAGTAGTAGAATTGCAGGGTCATATAGTAATTCTGTTTAACTTTTTGAGGAAGTTCCAGATTGTTTTCCACAGCAGCCACAGCATTTTATATTCCCTAGCAATATGAAGCTCCCAACTCTTGCCATTTTCCATTTTCCTTTTTGTTTTATGGCCATCCTTGTGGGTGTGAAGTGGTACCTCACTGTAGCTTTTATTTGGATTTCCCTAAAAACTAAGGGTATTGAGCATATTTTTATGTTCTTTGTTAGCCATTTGTACATTTTGTTTACTAATACACTTTATGTTTTCAGTATTGGGATTGAACCCAGGAGTGTTCTATGTCTGAACTACATCCTCAAATCTTTTTAACTTTATTTTGGGACAGGATCTCACTAAATTGGTCAGTCTGGCTTCAAACTTGTGATTCTCCTGCCTCAGCTTCCCAAATGGCTGGGATTATATGTATGCGCCATGGCACCTGCCTTGGGTTCTTTTTTTTTTTTTTAAGTGAGAGAGAGAGAAGAAAGAGAGAAGCAATTTTTATTTAGTTTTTCATGTGACTTTCATTCCTTTAACACTTTGTTGTGTACGTGATGCTGGGGTTTGAACTAGTGTACTCACCCAAGCAAGGCAAAGCGCTGCAGTCACTGAGCCACCAGTCCAGCCCCGCCTTGGCTTTTTTTGATGTAAAGAGTCACCTATATTGGCAAGTGTTGCTGTGATTAGCTTTTTTCATTGTTGTAAAGCATGCCTTTGTATAAACATAACACAATTCTTCGGCTAATTGACTTGATATGGAGTTATCTTTTTCTTTTCTTTCTTTGTACTGGGATTGAATCCAGGGGCATTTTTTTTTTTTAAAGAGAGGGACAGTGAAAGAGAGTCAATTTTATTCAGTTTTTCATGTGGCTTTTGTTGCTCTGACACTTGGCTGTGTATGTGGTGCTGGGGTTTGAACCTTGGTCCTCTTGCATGCCAGGAAAACACTGTAATCCCTGACCCACCGATCCAGCCGTGAATCCAGGGGCACTTTTTTTTTTTTTTTTAAGAGAGAGGGACAGTGAGAGAGAGAGAGAGAATCAATTTTATTTAGTTTTTCACATGGCCTTGGTTGCTCCAACACTTCATTGTGTACGTGGTGGTGCTGGGGTTTGAACTCTCGTCCCTGCACATGCTAGGCAAGCACTGTACCCGCTGAGCCACCACTAAAGCCCCCAAGGGCACTTTTAACACTGAGCTATATCCTCAGGTCCTCAGTCCCTTTTTTATTTTGAGACAGGGTCTCACTAAGTTGCTAAGGCTGGCCTTGAACTTGCAATCCTTCTGCCTCAGCCTCCTTAGTTGCTGGGATTACAGGTGTGTACCACTATGCCTGATATACCCTGATTTATAAAGCTTTGTAAGACCTGCTTCTTACCCTTTTCTCAACCCTACTTCCTACCCCTCTCTTCCCACTTCTATTTAGCCACATTGGGGTCTTCTCTCGTTTCCAATGAGCAAAACAAGCTTGTCCCCTCCTTAAAGCTTTGGCTCTATTGTTTTTTCTGCTTGGAATGCTCTTCTGCCTTATCTTCTCATGGCTGGCCCCTGCTGGTAGTTCAGACAGCAGGTTAAAGTCTCAGAAAGGACTTCACAGCCAACAAATGTAAAGTAGCATCCTAGTCACTGTAAACATTATTACTCTAATGCTCTGCACTGCCCTTATCACCATTTGATTTTTTTACTTGTTTTTTTAATTGATTATCTCTCTCTATTTATCCATGTAAATCTTATCACTGTTTTTCTCCAGTGCCTAAAACAATGCTTATTCATTGTGAATTCCTATTAAGGAATAAAGAAAAGTCTGTGTGACCTCTCCAACTTCTCTGGGCCCCTTCCCTCTACCTATGATCAAAGAGCCCAGTCTGAGTCAGAATTGCAAGATTGAGGCCACAATGAGAGAATTAGCAAGACCCTATTGCAATATAAAATCAAAAAGGTGTCAGGCATGATGATGCACACCTGTAATCTCAGAGGATCGGGAGGCTAAGGCTGGAGGATTGTGAATTCAAAGCCAACCTCAGGAACTTGGTGAGACCCTGTCTCAAAATAAAATATAAAAATAACTGGGTTTGGGAAATGCAAATCAAAACTTCAATGAGATACCACCTCACTCCTGTTAGAGTGGCAAAAATGAAAAATACAAACAACGACAGATGCTGGAGGGGCTGTGGGAAAAGAGGAACACTGTTACACTGCTTGTGGGACTGCAAACTGGTTCAGCCGCTATGGAAAGCTGTATGGAGAATCCTCAAAAAATTAAGGATGGAACCACCTTATGACCCAGCTATCCTACTCCTGGGAATTTTCCCAAAAGACTTAGAATCAGCGTATTATAGCGATGTGGCTTCATCAATGTTTATAGAAGCTCAATTTACTATAGCTAGGTTATGGAACCAACCCAGATGCCCCTCACTTGACAAGTGGATACAAAAGCTTTGGTACATATGTACTATGGAATACTACTCGGCCATTAGAGAGGATGATATTATGTCTTTTGAAATCAAATGGATGGAGATGGATAGAATTATGCTTAGTGAAGTCTCCCAATCTCAGAGACTCGAGGGCCGAATGGTTTCTCTCATCTGTTGATGCTAGCATATATGGGGAAGCAGTATGGCAGATGGCTAACCTAACAAAACTGCAAATTGAATGACTTTCAGAGCATTAGGGGGATGGCTCTATAGGATACTTGGAGGTGTAGGGAGTGGGAGGAGGGAGGGTATATGAAGAACTCATAGGAGTCTGGAGATTGGGAAGGTGGGGGAATCATCCCAGAAGCCAATGTCATAACTCCACGAACTACCCATTTAATGCATGAGTTCTTCTGGGGGAAACTGCAATAGGTAAAATCCAAGGTGGTTATCCATGATCTGGTTTTTCCCCTCGATAACAAAGTTTATATCCATTGATTGCTAATGTTTTGATAATGTTTCCCCCTCAACTGTATTTCTATATTCTTCTAATAAAAAAAATAAAAAAATAAAATTATTCCTTGAAAAAAAATAACTGTGGCTCAGTGGTTAAATGCCCCGGGTTCAATCCCCAGTATAAAAAAATAAGCAAAAATAAAATAGGCCAGCAATGTAACTCAGTGGTAGAGTGCTTACCTAGCACTAATCCCAGTATTAAAAAGAAAAACTACAATGAAATATTATTTATCTTGACTAATCAGTTTCTTTTTTCTTTTTCTTTTTTTTTAAGAGAGAGAAGGAGAAAGTAAGAGAGAAAGAGATATTCAATTTTTATTTAGTTTTTCATCTGGCCTTTGATGTGGATGTGGTGCTGGGGTTCAAACCTGGGTCCTCATGCATGCTAGGCAAGAGCTCCAGATACTGAGCCACTGCTTCAGCCCCTAATCAGTTTCTTGACAACTCTTTGACTTGACTCAATCAACTCTGAGCCCTGCCTAGGACAGTTCAATTTCCAGACCTTAGTTTCTTCAACTATAAAATGGGGGACCGAGGTTGGGAATATGACTCAGTAATAAGAGTGCTTAACTAGAATGCATGAGGCCCTGGGTTTGTTCCTCAGCATGTATGCACACGCGTGCACATACACATACGCACAAAAGTATGGGGTACTTGATTGAATTAGAGTTCCTTAATAGAAAGAATGGAGAATAGAGAGGATAGCGCTCTTTTAGGAATATATCAGAATTTCTAAAGAGAACGTATAGTTTTAAAAAGCATATTTAACCCTGCTGCAGAGGTGTGTGCCTGTAGTCCCAGCTACATGGGAGCGGGGGCAGGAGGATCACTTGAGCCCAGGAGTGTGAGGTGGGCCTAGAGGCAAGATAGTGAAGCCCTGTCTAAAAAAAGAAAAAGAACAAAAGAAAGAGAGGAGGGCAGGGAGGATAAGCAAAGCATATTTGATGTGTGTGTTTTTTTTTTAAGAGAGAAGGACAGTGAGAGAGAGACAGAATCCATTTTTATTGAGTTTTTCTTTTTTTTTTTTTTAAAGATTTTTATTTTTAAGAGAGAGGGACAGTGAGAGAGACAGAGAAAGAAACAACTTTAATTTAGTTTTTCACATGGCTTTAGTTGCTCCAACACTTAGTTGTGTACGTGGTGCTGGGGTTTGAACCCGAGTCCTCATGCTTGCCAGGCAAGCACTGAAACCACTGAGCTACCGCTCCAACCCCTTTATTGAGTTTTTCACATGGCTTTTGTTGCTCTGACACTTAGTTGTGTTCATGGCTGCTGGGGTTTGAACCTGTGTACTCATGAATGCCAAGCGAGCACTGTAACCACCAAGCCACTGCTCCAGCCCCTATTTGATAGTTTTATATGTGGAAGATGAAAGAAAACTTTTAAAATTTCAAAAAGATATTACCCAGTCATAGTGGAACATACTTGTGATCCCAGAGTTTCGGGAGGCTGAGGCAACAGGATCGTGTGCTCAAAGCCAGCCTCAGGAATTTAGTGTGTAGTTGCTGTCCCAAAATAATACACACACACACACACACACACACACACAAATTAAAGGGCTAGATATGTAGCTCAGTAGTAGAATGTCCCTGCACCTACTCTAGTACCCCAGTACCACAATATAGGTATATGTATGTATGTGTATGTATATATATACATATATCAAGGAAGGTATGAGTTGTTTTTTTTTTTTTTAAGAGAGAGAGGAAGAGGGAGAGAGAACCAATTTTACTTAGATGCTTTTTGGTTTTCTGACATGTAGTTGTGTATACGGTACTGAGGTTCGAACCCTAGTCCTCAGACATGCCAGGCAAGTTCTCTACACCACTCCAGTCTGGTATGAGATTTTTAAACCTTTACCAAAAAGGGGACATAGATTTAAACAGGTTGAGAAGTTCTAAAAGTTTAAAATGGTACTCCAGGTATATACCCAGTAAGTGGTCACTGAAAGAAATAGTAGGTTCAAGTAACTGCTGTCACTGGACTAAGTGAATATTTAACTGAAAAAAAAAATAACCATTTTTTTTTCTTCTTTTTTCCAGGGTTGAGGACCAAACTCGGGGCCTTGCCCATGCTAGGCAAACGCTCTGCCACTGAGCTAAATGCCCAACCCCGAGGCATAACCATTTTCAAAAGGAATCCAAGGGGCTGGAATGGTGGCCCAGCAGTTATGGCGCTTGCCCAGCATGTGGGAGGACGTGGGTTCAAACCCCAGCACCATGTAGACAACTAAGTGTCAGAGCAAAGAAAGCCACATGAAAAACTAAATAAAATTGATTCTTTCTGTCTCTCTCTCACTGTCCCTCTCTCTTAAAAAAAAATTTTTAAAAAAGGAAGCTTAATTTCTTCCTTTTGGTACCAGGGATTGAACCGTGGTGTGCTTAACCACTGAGCCACATCCCCAACCGTTTTCTTTTCTCTTTTTTAAAGAGAGAACAATGGTGAGAGAGAGAAACAATTGAAACAATTTCATTTAGTTTTTCACCTGGCTTTTGTTATGTACGTACTGCTGGGGTTTGAACTCATATAGTCATGCATGCCAGGCAAGCGCCATGACCCCTGAGCCACCACCTCCAGCCCCTCCCCAAGCCTTTTTATCTTGAGACAGGGCTTTGCTAAGTTGCTGAGGCCGGCTTTGAACTTGTGATCTTCCTGCCTCAGCTTACTGAGTTGCTGGGATTACAGGTGTGCACCACTGTGCCCAGCTTAAAAAAACGTCCTCTTAAAGTTGCGATTAGTGGGGGCTGGAGGAGTGGCTCAGCAGTTACAGTGTTTGCCTGGCATGTATGAGGATGCGAGTTCGAACCCCAGCACCACGTACACAATGAAGTCTTGGAGCAATGAAAGCCACATGAAAAACTAAATAAAATTGATTCTTTCTTTCTCTCTCTCTCACTATCCCTCCCTTTCTTAAAAAAAAAAAAGTTGTGATTAGTGGTCAACATTTAAAAACCAGAATATTTCACGTAAAAGTATGGACTTCATATTTCTTGAAATATAGAAATACTTGGGGCCTACATGCTCACAATACAACTGAAGTTGAGTGATGACTGCCCCCTTTCAGCCAGTTCTGAGTTATCCAGTGTGTCACAGTTCCTACATTCTATACCATACCTTCATTGCCTCATTTACGCTGCCACTGCCATGCCTATTTCTGACTTAGTTAGCAGCCAGACCTCTTGACTTCATTCTCTTCTTTTTGGTTCATCAAAGAATGAGCAGTATCAAATGAGGCAGATCAGTCTATGCTTCAGGACACAAGATCCTCATTTATTTTTCTCCTAGTAGGCACATAACTCAGGTACCCATTTTATGAACGGATAAACAAAGAAAAGTAACATGCATCAGGAGATGTAGCAAGGCAAGACGAGGTTAAGGTTAGAACCAAGAAATCCTGGCTCCTATAGTTTAGAACAATTTTCAGTACAGGGTGCTACTTCTCTAAGTGTTAGAAGTCTCCTTTTTATTTGTGGTTCTGCTTGGGGCTCAAGCAGTGTTATTTTCTACCAAATTGTTAAAATCTATCTGTTGGTTTGGACTCTTGGACAGCTCTTGGCCCTACATGGAAGCTCCTGGATGACTGTGTTAAGGATTTTCAATGAGGCCACTTAACCAGAAGTGATTGTTGTCGAATACTGTAGAACATGGGCTGGAGAGGTGGCTCAGCGGTAAAAGCTTTTGCCTGGCATGTGCAAGGACCTGGGTTCAAACCCCAGCACCACATACCCAACTAAGTGTCAGAAAAACAAAAAACAGATGAAAAAATAATAAAATCACTGTCTTTAAAAACAAAACAAAACACTGTAGAATATGGATCTGTCAGCCATACTGCTTCACTTAATCAGTTTATGTGGAAGGTGTTTTGTTTGCCCCTATTTTAATACAATGTTACAATGTTAGGGTTAGTGGAATTTCCTGGACAGTCAAATTAAATGGGTGTTGTGTTGTTGACCAGCTTACTGAATGAGCTAGTCTAAACAGAGCAATCCTTTGCCTTCTTCCTTCTGAATCTATCTCATAGTCAAGATTGTATTTCTATAGTGCCACCACATGAAAGGAGGTGATGGGGTAATATGTATGGTCTCTGCCTCATGTTTCTCTCCATTCAGGCTCTTATAGGAGTCCCACAATGCGAGTTCACATACCTATCCCATTCCGTAAGGCCATAGGCGTTTTTCCTGAAATGGTGGAGCCTAGGCTGTTCTTTTTCAGGGGAATGGCATTATTCTAAAACCAGGCTTTGGACTATACATTCCACAAAACACCTATTTTGGATCTTTTATCCACAGAGGAAGGCACTGTGCTGGGTGGCTTGTAAGGGAAAGGTCATCCCACAAACAGGGCATCTTCTGCACCAATTTAACAGATAAACATGTGAGCCAGAAGCATTGTAGCATTCCTGTAACCCCAGGGACTCTGGAGGTTGAGACAACCACAAGTTTGAGGCCAGCCTCAGCAATTTAGCAAGGCCAAGCAACTTGGTGAGATCCTCTTTCTCAAAAAGAAAGAAAGAAACAAACAAATAAATAAAAAGAAAAAAAAAAAGAAACAGCTGGGGATTTAGCTCAATGGTAAAGCTCCCCTGGGTTCAATCTCCAGTACCAAAAACAAAAACAAAACAAAAACAAACGAGAAAGAAAGAAAAACCTAAGTATATGGTGCAACGTGGTTGGTTAGGTTTAAAATTCTCAACACACAACCAAATAATGATGTCAGCAAGTCATCAAGTTCTGGGAAGTTTACAACCTTTGAGGGAGTGGAGATGAGTTTAAGGAAGCCCCGTGGAGGAAATGGCAGTTCCGTCCCTGATCAGACTCTCCTTGTCTCCTAGAGATGCTGTTTTATGGTAGCCTGGCTGCAGGTTATTTTGTAACTGTGTAGATGCTCCTCAAAAGTGGGAAGAGGGAAAACCAGGAGCGAGGAGATGCTTGTGTGCCCAGGTCAATGTTGGCACTCAATCTGCAGTTCAGAAACTGCATTAGGCAAGGTACCCAGCCTCTAACTGGCACTCTAGGCTTCTTCCAGTTTACCAGACTCTCCTGAACTGACCCGCGCAGGAGCCCAGGTGGCAGTTACACCCATTCTGTGTCTCACACCTCACCTCCACCTGCCCCTACAGCCCTGGCGGGTTCCAGCTGCACCTACCCCCAGACAACACTCACCGGCTTCAAGGAGCAGCGACAGCAGCAAGAGCAGCAGCAAGACCACCAGCGGAGGTCCCCGGCTCGCAGAGCGCACCATGGCGGGCTGTGGGCACCAGGTGTCGGCCCCCGGGGGCGCCCTGCCTATACCCGGCACCGCTCTCCACTGGCTCTTGGAGACTGAGATCAGGAGCCGGGCTCCCTCGGTCCGCACCTCCCACCGCAGCCTCCCGCCCCTCCTCGCGCGCGCACACGCTCCCCACCGGGGTCCGGGGCGCCGCCCTCGAACTCTGAAGCGCGCGGCCGCACCACGCCGCCTCTTCTGGACTGAAAGTGCGACAGAGGCGGGAGTGGTGTGGGTGCCCATGAGGGTGCTCCACCCGAGTCTGCCCACCTGCTGTCTGCCACAACTTCGCATAGGAAGACTGTGGACAATGCCGCTAGACTGTCCATCCGCAGGGTTCAAATATTTCTCCAAAATAAGCACTCTTTCTGTCTGCCCCAACAACAGCAACCACTAGTGAAATCTTTTTTTTTTTTTTTTTGAGAGAGAGAGAGGGAAAGGACAGGAGAGAGAGAAGGAGAGAATGTCAATTTTTTTTTTAAAGAGAGGGACAGTGAATGACAATCAGTTTTATTCAATTTTTTTGTGTATCTTTCTTAGCTCTGACACTTGCTGTGTACGTGGTGCTGGGGTTCGAACCCGCGTCCTCGAGCATGCCAGGCAAGCGACGCAACCACTGAGCTACCGCTCCAGCCCCAAGAACATGTTTTATTTTTTTTCATCTGGCCTTTGTTTCTCCAACACATAGTTGTGTATGTGGTGCTGGGGTTTGAACCCAGGTCATTACACATGCCAAGCAAACTCGCCCACCAACCTGTTGAGCCACTGCTCCAGTTCCACAAATGAAA
This sequence comes from Aplodontia rufa, assembly GCA_004027875.1. Lineage (NCBI taxonomy): Eukaryota > Metazoa > Chordata > Mammalia > Rodentia > Aplodontiidae > Aplodontia > Aplodontia rufa. The sequence goes on from PVKS010004760.1 coordinate 73,126, forward strand.
TCTTGTAAAAAAAATTTGAACAAGGGTATTTAAATTTCTAACATTGTTTTTCTCTTAGAATTTACACATTATGTTGTCTCATTTGCCCTGCTTAAGTGTCTTCCAGGGTAAAATTCAGTGGTGGTTATTAAAACCAAGATTCTGCAAAGATGAGCCCCAGACAGGTGAAATGACTTTGCTGGGAGCATAAAACCAAGGCAGGATCCCAAGAGCTTTGCCAAACTAGACAGCTTCAGAATTCAATCCTTCCACCCACTCAGGCTAAATAGCAGAGATTTCCCTGGTCCAAAAGCAAGATCACAAAGAAAGTAATATAAGAGATCATTCAGAAGCCTTATCATTTTCCAATGATGAGTTTCAGAGGGCAAGCTTCACTGCCAGGTTTAAACTTGGTAGAGACCCAAATATACCCAGAATCCATGATGTCTGTCTGTAAATGATAAAGGAATTCATTGGGCTTGGGCCTGATTCCCACCAGCTCCCAGAGTAAAGATAGAATGACTTGGAATAATAAGAGTTAAGCAGTGTCAAAAAAAAAAAAAAAGAAAGAAAGAAAAAAGGGAGGGTGATGAAAGGAAGCTTTGGGGGGCTTCATCTCCTTATACTCCAATACTCCAACTTGGGTCCTGTTGTCCTTGCTTCCATGGCCAGTCTGGCAGAGGGCCAGGAGGGAGGGTATTGCAAAGTGCTATATAAACCTCTGAGATTTATTGGCTGCTGCTTCTGAACATGGCTATCCTGCTGTGGCCTCTGGGGGGCATTTGCCGATGTAATCAGGCCAGAAAGAGAGTCATTTCAGCCAGGGGTGTAAATCACCCTTCACAAAGCAAGGAAAGAGACATGTGGCCCTAGATAAGGAAGGAGACTGATGTGGCCTCTGTACCCTTTCCTCCCTTCTCCTGCCCAGGGGGAGCTGGTGCCTGAGCTGTAATGCACTTTAAATGGAGTTTGTGCTTCTTTTTAATCTATATCTGCCCTGCCAGTTTTACAGGAGAGCTGTGAAAGTGAACATCTGGCTTACCAGCTATTGTACAAGACCTGTTTATCCCAGCTTCATCCTACCTCTAAGAAGCCTTCCCAAGCCCTTCTCTCCAGTGTGGTTAGGAAACCTGTAGGAGGGCTGCTCCTGGGCTCAACTTTCCACAACACTCTGGCAACAATTTCAAAAGGAATTAATAAAGTAAAAAATATTTTCAGGTAGTTAGAATGATAAGCAATGTCTAAGATGAACTCACACAGACATCCCCCTCCTCCAACAAGCAAGTCAGGTCAAATTTGGGGTAAGAAAATGCCTACTGCTTATCCAATGATGCCCTGAGAATACAGGAACAGGGTCAAGCTGACAGGCTGAAAGTAATGTCAAATTTTACCTGCAAGAGACCAGCCTTTTTGTGAGTAAATGAAGTACCTGGAGCATTATTTCTTCCTGAGTAGTAGGGTGGAGAGCTCCACATGGCTGGTCCTTTAATGAGGACTAGTAACCAAGGCTAGGGGAGGGCTGAAGAAGCCTCTGCAAATAAATATGACTCCAAGACTAATATTGACAGCCGCCAGCATACCCTCGCCCCACCAACCATGTGCTCTGTGACTGCCAACACCTGCTAGATTAAAAAACATTGCCATTGGGAACTTTGTGGATGATAACAATTGAGCCAACCTTTTCTACAAAGATATTAGCCATCATTCAATTCAATAATGTCTTTTGAGACTGAGTATGGATCCAGCTTTGTGCTAGGTGCAAAATGATTAAGACACAAACCCTGCCCTGAGAGCGCCTTACAAACTACTGATTAAGACTCAAAAGTCCAAAGTCCTTGGGTCTTACTGTACTTCCATTTGCAATGTTGATCCTCTTATGGTTGCACTTTATAGACTCTACCTTCTCTCAAGTTCTCTCTCCCTGTTGGGCTTTCACTTCCACTGCTATCCTAAACTGCATCTATAGAGGTATAGGGAATAGTTAAGACCAAGGCTTTATAGATTGTCTGGGTTCAATGCCCATCCCCAACACTTGCTAGGTGACCTTGAGCAAGTCACTTAATTTTTCTGTGCTTCCATTTCATCTGTGTCTCTTTGTTCACATAAAGGTTATGAGAATTAGAGAAGTATATATTGAGTATAGGGTTTAGTATAGTGCCTGAAACAACACCGAATAAATTACATCATCCCAGGTAGCCTGTAGGAGTTAATTAGTCTATGAATTTGGCCAACCCCCACCACTTGATCTGCTGATTTAGAACTGGAGGCTGCAGTATTTTTTCTTTTTTTCTGAATATACTAGTAGGACAAAGTGCTTATAGTGAGAACAAAGAGAATAATTTTCTACCTCTTCAGTTTCTTAAGAGCATGGAATTACATTAGAATATCTGTGGTACTTAGAATCAACAACTTTATACACACACACACACACACACACACACATTTTCTTTTGAGAGAGAGGGACAGTGAGAGAGAATCAATTATATTTAGTTTTTCATGTGGCTTTGGTTGCTCTAACACTTCATGTATGTAGTGCTGGGGATCAAACCCACATCCTTGCACATGCTAGGCAAGTGCCGTAACAGCTAAGCCACCACTCCAGTCCCAGATATATATGTTTAAAGGAATTGGTGTTTCCTTAACATTTGCTTAAATTGAAAGGGGAGAGAATATTCCATGCTTCCCACTTCATATTCCTCTTGAGGTCAGCCAAGTAGGTACTAGGCGAAGATTGATAAACAGTTTTTAGGCCAAAAGATTTCCATGCTTTATTACTTGACCTCATGATGAATCAATACCAGTCATTCCAAGAGCACCAATGAGAGAGCTAACACCCTATACATCAACATGCCGAGTTTTTTGTGGTGCTGGGACTAAACCCAGAGCTTTGCACATGCTAGGCAAGCACTCTACCACTGAGCTAGACCCTGGCTCTGCTCACTGTTCTTTGATAAGAATTTGGTAACAGCAAAATCCACGATGGGTATGGACCCTGGAATCATATTGCCTGGGTTCAAATTCAATTTTGACATTAGCTATTTTTTTTTTCACCAAAAACCTAGGGTTCATGGGCTGGAGCAGTGGCTTAGCAGTTGCTGCACTTGCCTGGCTGGCATGCGCAAGTATGCGAGTTCAAACCCTAGCACCACATACACTGCGAAGTCTCAGAACAAAGTCACATGAAAAACTAAATTAAAACAAATTTTTTTTTTAAAGAGAGAGGGACAGTGAGAGAGACAGAGAAAGAGAGAAACAACTTTATTTAGTTTTTCACATGGCCTTAGTTGCTCCAACACTTAGTTGTGTATGTGGTGCTGGGGTTTGAACCCGGTACTCGGGCATGCTGGGCAAACGCCATAACTGCTGAGCCACGGCTCCATCCCCCCTACTTCTTTGTCTTACTACTCAGAATTTCCATTTAAGATTACTGAAATATGCTGGGCATTGTGGCACATGCCTACTACAATCCCAGCAGCTCAGGAGGCTAAGGCAGGAGGATCACAAGCTCAGAGTCAGCCTCAGCAATTTAGCAAAACCCTAAGCAACTTAGGGAGACTTGTCTCAAAATAAAAAGGCTAGGGACATGGCTCAGTGGTTAAGCATCCCTAGGTTTAGTCCTCAGTACTAAAAAAAAAAAAAAAAAAAAAAAGACAAATGTGAACATGTGGATACCAATTGCTTTGCAGGTCCAGATCGGTTTTACCTTTTTGGGGAAAATTATCAGGACATAACACACTAGGGAAGGCAGTGAGTCCAGGACCACTCCTCACACTTAGCAGAGGAAGTGTTTCAACCAGTTTCTTCCACAGGATACGAAGAACTCCTGCTGGTGGGGGTGAGGGCAGGGGCTCCTGGGCAGGTGGAACAAAGAAGCAGCATCTTCCCTTCAGCTGTCTCCACTGAATGTAGGAGCACCCACCCTCTGAGCTCCAATCTTAGTAAGGCAAGGAGGTAGCTTTCATCCTGACAGAAGCAGTAGCTAGAAGAGGCTGTAGGCCCCGGCTGGCTGTCTTGGAGAATACTGCAGTGCCCTCTGCTGTGAAGCACACAAGTGGCACTCCAGGGCAGGAACATGTGGGAACCTTGCAAAAAATTAGTCCAACAGCTCAGACATGGTGGTAAGGTTGCCCTGAGTGCAATCCTCCTTCCTCATTTAAAAAAAAGTTACCCTACTCTGGAACCTGGAAGATGTTAGTTTTTGGTCTCTATTCTGCTCTAGGCTACCGAGTACTTTGTCCTTTCCCTAGTCCTGGGCTTTTATTAGTAGTAGGTCAATGCCAGAGATTGACATGTTCAGTTAATCCCTCAGTCACCTCAGGCCAAGAAAGGCTGAAACTTACTACATATGTACTCACACAGCCTACTACTCACTTTAAAGAGCTCTAGGGGGGCTGGAGCAGTGGCTCAGTGGTTAAGGCGCTTGCCTACCATGCACAAGTACGTGAGTTTGAACCCCTGCACCACGTACACAATGAAGTGTTGGAGCAACGAAAGTCACATGAAAAACTAAATAAAATTGATTCTCTCTTTCTTTCTCTCACTGTCCCTCTTTCTTTCTTTTTTTTAAAGAGAGAGGGACAGTGAGAGAGACAGAGAAAGAGAGAAACAACTTTAGTTTTTCACATGGCCTTAGTTGCTCCAACACTCAGTTGTGTACGTGGTGCTGGGGTTTGAACCCGGGTCCTCGTGCTTGCCAGGCAAGCGCCGAAACCGCTGAGCCACCGCTCCAGCCCACTGTCCCTCTTTCTTAAAAAAAAAAAAAAAAAAAAAGAGCTCTAGGAAAGCCTAGAATGTTCTGAAGAATGCAGTTTAAAAGGTCTTCCTTGAGTCTAATTAATCTTTCTTTATACTTTTATTTTCTTTTATTCCTATCTCCACATGTTGCAAATCTCTACTCTCAACCTCCCTAAATCCTATACTTGCCCTTTTGAGATGTGAAATGGAAAGAAGGGTAAAGGAAATGGGAAAAGTAGAAACACCATTATAGACCAGGAAAATCTGAATCCAATTCAGATCTACCTTAGAGAATGCTAATCATTTTGGTTTTCTGAGCCTACAGATCCCATGATGCTGAGTCTGGGGAACACTTTTAGGCAATTCATACCAGGGAACAGCCTAGGAAAGGAACACCTGGGATACTGTTGAAGAATACAGTTTAAAAGATTTTCCTTAATTCTAGAGCAGTGGTTCTCATGCCTTAGTACGTATCAAATCACCTGAAAAGGGATATTTTTTTCTCTTAGAGAGAAAATAAATTTTATTTAGTTTTTCATGTGGTTTTCGGTGCTCTGACACTTAGTTGTGCATGTGGTGCTGGAGTTTGAACCTGTGTCCTCATGCCGTAACCACTGAGGCACTGCTCCAACCCAAAAAGGAAGATTTTTTAAACCCAGATTTTAGGGCCCTTCAGAGGTTCTGACAAAGTCTGAGGTGAACCATGAAAATTTGCATTTTAAACAAGTTCACATGTTGCTGATGATCCAGGATCCAAAGTTTTAGAATCACTATTTTGGAGAAAGCACTTTGACCTCAGCTATGAATAAAAATGGCTACACCTTTATGTCTAAAGGAGGCTGATTTTTAAAATTCTTGTGGTGCTGGAGATTAAACCCAGGGCTTTCTGAATGCTAGGCAAGCACTCTACTACCATTGAGATGTGCCCCCATCCCCTTAAAGAAGTGTAATTTGGTGATCACCTCCTTATACAGATCTTCAAGGAGCAGTCTGGGCTCACAATCCACTTCTCATTCTGCTATATTTACTTTCCCATTTGAAAATAAGAGAAGGGAGACAAACAAAACAGAGAAAAAAGGTAAGCAACTTTCTTGTATAGCCAGAAGCCCAGGGAGAGAGAGAGCTTTCTGGCTTGTAAGAATATGCAAGAATTTGGGAAGAAGAACGTAAGAGTTCTCTGAAGCAACACAAATCTCTACCCAAGTCAAGTCTTCTAGATCCAGCTTCAGGATCAGCCACCAGCCAGCAGCAGTACTGAGACCTAACCAATTCCCAGGCATGCGATTTCATTAGTGTGGCAGCCTTTAGGTTTATAAACATCTTTTCAACAATCTTGGGTTTAGCCATATAGAAGATGGCCTCCTCCTTGGGGTTGCACAGTGTCTTGGTGACTGCCAATTCTTGATCCACTATCACATGTCCACGTCCTTCACCAGGAGGGCAATCTGCTCCCTCAGCTGCCGTTTCCCTTCCTGAGCTTTGCTCTGACTCTGACATCTCAGCAGCTCAGCCTGGTGGTCCTGGTGATGCATAGGGCAGTAGGTCTGCGGTTCACACAGCTCCTGAAAAGCAGCATGAAGAGTAAGGGATTCTCCAGACTCCCGGATCTGCCTACGAAGTATAATGGAGACATTGCTGGGTTTTGTGACTAAAAAGAAACATAAGTTTCTTCTCTGAGGCTCTGTAGCCTCTGGGAGTTGCATGCCAAAGGTAGCGCCCCCTACTTTGCCCTCCACCCCGTGCCCAACCCTTTACCATATATTCTGGAAAGAAGTCTCTGTAGCCACCTCTGAGGATATATAGCTCTGGGTAATACAATGTAGGATACTGGTTCAGAGCTCTGTCGTCTTCTCTCAGAGAGCGGCACCTTTAAAGGAAATCCAGAGATAGTAGGGGATGAGTAGGTTGGAAAGAATAAGGTCAGGATCCCAGCACTACAAACACACACACACACCCCACATACACACCACACACACACACACACACACACATACACACACACACACACACGAAACCTTCAGATCTCAGTGTTTACAAGGTCCAAATACTACCCCTCTTCTTCCTTTCCTCTACTGGGGCCTCATTTCCAATCCTTTTCCCTTTACTACTTCAAACATTTTTGTGTGGTACTGGGGATTGAATCCAGAGATACTCTACAACTGAGCTATATCTTTAGTCCTTTTTATATTTCATTTTGAGACAGGGTCTTGCTAAGTTGCCAAAGCTGGCCTTGAACTTGAGATCTTCCTGCCTCAGCCTCTGGAGTAGCTATGATTACAGGATGTACCACTGCACCTGCTTTGCTCCAATCTTGATTTTCAACCTCCCTAACATCCTTCAGAATGTAGTGGAGAGCATTCATTCATTCAGTCTGTCTGAGCTGGTGTGAGAAGTTCACCTGAAGGTCCATTTCCAGGTCCTCAGGAGGCTGAGGCAGGAGGATCACGAATTCAAGGCCTGATGGCACAACTCAGTGAGATTCTGTCTCAAAATAAGTCAATAAAAATAAATAAATAAATAAATAAATAGGGATGGAGATGTAGTAGAGCACCCCTGGGTTCAATCCCCAGTACTGGGGGGAAAATCCATTTCCCATCTTATCCCATGTAGACACTCACATTCGGGGGCTCCTTTCTGAGGAGAATTCACAGTAGAACACAATGATGATTCTCTTCTGGATGTCCAAGGGGACAATGGGCTTCTTCAGAAAGAAGTTATACAGTTCGTTCTGACTATACAGGTTTAAGGCTCCCTGTAGAAGAGGAATTTTTAATTAGTATTCCCTCCAGAACCTGTGAAAAGTATCAATACTTAGGGATGACGAGTATATCATCCTGGGATATTAAGGTCAGAAAAACTAGACAAAAAAAACTTTCAGTAGGGACCTAGTTGTATCTATCTCAGGGCCTGGCCTAGAGCTTGGTTTAGTAGATGCTCAATAAATACTCAAAATTGAACTGCCTAAAGTATAGGGATCATTGCAAGGAATGTCCATGAGTAGTGCTTTACAAAGTGCTATTAAGTCTGTGTATTGATGTTTTGATTTTCAGAAGAGAAGAGATGGGTTGGGGAGGGAAAGGAAAAGTAAGTTGCTCATGGTATACAGAATTGAAACAGAAATGAGGACTTTAACCTTGAAGTGCTCCAAATGTATCATTGGTGCTCTAGTTCTAGACTTCACAGGACTCTTTGTCCCTGGAGTTCTTTCAAGACAGTCCCATCTCCAGCTGCTCCCAACTAATGTTCACAATGTAACCTCACCTGGATGTGTCCTCCCAGGTACTCATATGGATAGCGGCAGTCAATGATATAAGACTTCTCAATCAGATCCTGGAACTTTCCAGACAATAAGGCAGCCACCTGTACAGAAACAATGATTGAATATCCTGCTCATGGCCCTCTGATAGAGAGAAAAGCCAGTCACACAGCTCTTTAAGAGCACATCCCCATTAGTCACCCAGGATTCCACTGAATGCAAACCCTCCTGAGTCAACCTATATTTGAAATGTGGCAATGGCTCAGCCTTACCCCACATAAGATGATGAAATGGAAGTAGCATTTGTAGAGACCCAAAATGGCTGGTATCGCCAGGATACCAAGGAAGACCTTTTTTTGAGGCTACCCATCTGGAGGTAGGCATGGCTAGAATCAACCTCTCGGAAGATTTCCAAAGACTTCTGCAGTAGCACAGTTAGTAGCTAGAGATTCCAATTTTACAACAGATGGGTTAAAAAATTTCCCACTTGCCATTACAAAAAAAAAAGAGCATGCATAAATAAGGCCCCGGGTTTGATCCTCAGCACTGCAAAAGTAAATGAAAATTTAAAAGCAAGTCTTGGAGATCTGAAGCAGTTGGAGTGCTTGCCTGGCACACATAAGGATGCAGGTAAATAAAATCAATTTTATTTTAGCTTTCCATATGGTTTTTGTTCCTGCGACACTTGGTTGTGTACGTGGTGCTGGGGTTCAAACTTGCGTCCTCACGCATGCCAGCAAGTGCTGCAACCAGTGAGCCACCACTTCAACCCTGTTCCTCTCTCAAAAAAAAAAAAAAAAGCAAGGGGTTGGGGATTTAGCTCAGCGGCAGTGTGCTTGCCTAGCAAGGCCCCAAGTTCGGTCCCCAGCCCTGAAAAAAAAAAAAAAAAAGAAAGAAAACAAAGCAAATCTTTGACTTGGGAGAAAATACTTCCTACTTAGCATTAGAAATTTAAGCTACTTGTAGAGATATAAATTGGTTCAGCCTTTCTGGAGTGAGCATTGTAAATATATATAATTTCTCTTCTGTTTTTTCTTTTTCTGGTACTGGGAATTGAACCCAGGGGTGCTCTACTACTGAGCTACATTATCCCTATCTTATTTGGAGACAGGGTCTCGCTAAGTTGCCTAGGCTGGCCTTGAATTTGTGATCCTACTGTCCCAGCCTTCTGAGTAGCTGGGATTACAGCTGTGCACCACCATGCCTGGCTTCTAACATCTTCAGTAAATAGAAAAATACACAAAGGTGTAGGTACAATTTGATATTCATCACAACATTGTTTCAGGTTAATGAAATATTAGAAATAACTTAAATATTCAATGAGAAGGGGTTGGTTAAATAAATTATATGTGTCACTACAACAGAATATTATATAGCAGCTAAAATGATACCATAGATATCTTTTTATTGACATAGAAAGATGTTTATGCCAGGTGTGGTGACATCACAGCAGTTTGGGAGGCTAAGGCCTGAGGATCACAATTTTGAGGCCAACATCAGCAACTTAGTGAGATCCTTTCTTAAAATAAAAATAAAAAGTACTGGGGGTGCTGGAGCAGTGGCTCAGTGGTTATGGAGTTTACCTGACATGCGTGAGGATGTGGGTTCACACCTCAACACCAACACCATGTACACAATGAGGTGTCAGAACAAACGAAAGCCCACATGAAGAACTAAATAAAATTGATTCACTTTCATTGTCCCTCTCCCTCGTTGTCCCTCTCTCCTTTTTTTTTTTTTTAAAGAGAGAGGGACAGTGAGAGAGACAGAGAAAGAGACAAACAATTTTATTTAGTTTTTCACGTGGCCTTAGTTGCTCCAACACTCAGTTGTGTACGTGGTGCTGGGGTTTGAACCCAGGTCCTCATGTTTGCCAGGCAAGTGCCAAAACCGCTGAGCCACCGCTCCAGCCCTGTCCCTCTCTCCTTAAAAAAATTTTTTTTTAAAAAGGAAGAGAATCAATTTTATTTAGTTTTTCATGTGGCTTTTGTTGCTCTGACACTTTGTTGTATATGAAGTACTGGAGTTGGAACCTGTGTCCTCATGCATGCCAGGCAAGGACTCCAACTGCTGAGCCACTGCTCCAGCCTCCCCTTTTAAAATTTTATATTGAGATAGGGTCTAACTTGCCCAAGCTGGCCTTGAACTTGTGATCTTCCTGCCTCAGTCTCCCAAGTATCTGGGATTATAAGTGTATGCCACCATGCCTGGTATGATCTTTATTTTTATAAAACATACCAGTGTTAAATAAAGAAAATATCACTCATGGTTATCTTTGCTGGCAAGACTGTGACCCACATAATTATACATACTGGTACTAGTCCTGGGAGACTTTGTTTTTTCTTTTGGTACCAGGGATGGAACTCAGAGACACTTAACCATTGAGCCACATACCCAGCCTTTTTTTTTTTTTTTTTTTTTTTTTGAGACCAGCTTTGAACTTGTGATCTTCCTGCCTCAGCCTCCCAAGCATGCACCAAGACGCCTGGCTTAAGAACATGAGCTGGGTACTTTGGCTACTCAGTAGGCTGTGGCAAGAGGATCACATATTCAAGGGCAGGCCTGGCAGCTTTATGAGACTTGTCTCAAAGTAAAAAATAAAATGGGCTGGGGATGTAGCTCAGAGGTAAATCAAAACAGGGTTCAATCTCCAATAGGGTAGGGGTGGGGTGGGGAATGACATTATTAGTAACTATCCTAATAGGTATAAAAAAAGGATTGTAATATGTAAAGACATAAACCAATATTTATGGCTACTTTATTTGAAACCCAAGATGAATGATTTTTTTTCCTTTTTGTGTTTGCATCCCTCCCTCTCTTCCTGCTTTTTAAAAGTATTATGTATCATTTATGTAAAACTAAAAAAGACAGAAAAATGGACAAGGGGAGTACTTTAATATAGCTTCAGCTGAATAAGGAGCCTATGTGAGTGAACACAATGAAAGACAAATGGAAATGGGATTTTAGGAACAGAACCGAACAGATGGTAGCTTATGTAACCAGTAACCATTTCCAGAAATCTGCTTACTGTTTCTGGGTTGACGTACTTCAGATCCTGGTGTCTCCCTGACACGGTTGGCAGCACATGTACCTAGAAATACCCAAGAACTGAAATAACAGCAAGTATTCCCCAACCATCCTTGAGATCAAGACCCATATATTGTCCTTTTTTTCAGAAGACTTTTTAAAACTCCAAAGGCCTTCAAAAATCAATGGTCTCTATAACATATATATGCCGCAATTCTGTTTCCTTTTTTGGAACTGGGGATTGAAACCAGAGAGGCTTAATCACTGAGCCACATCACCAGCCCTTTTTATTTTTTAATACAAGGAAAAAACAAAAAACCCCCCAAAAAGGCTGTACACCTGAGTTCCCACACATGCACTCGCACAATACATACAACAAAATTCACCTTGGAAAAATCACCAATCAGATGCCTCTGGTTATAATCTTCCTTCAGGATCTGAGTGATATCAATGTCACAGAAAGGGACTGTCTTCGTTAGACCTAAGCCCTAAAATGACAAAAATTTCACTTACTGCCTCAACACCCCCCAATCCACAGGTTAAAAGTTTAAAAACTGGGGCTGGAGCTGTGGCTTGGTGGTTATGGTGCTTGCCTGGCATATGTGTGTATGCGAATTCAAACCCTAGAACCACGTACACCACAAAGTGTCCAAGGAATAAAACTTACATGAGAAACTAAATAAAAATTCCTTTTCTCTTTCTCTCCTCTCACTGTCCCCTCTTTCTTAAAAAAAAAAAAAAAAGTTTAAAAACTAAGCTGGACATGGTAGCACACACCTATAATTCCAGCAATTCCGGAGGCTGAGGCCAGAGGATCATAAGTTCAAAGCCAGCCTCAGCAACTAAGTGAGGCCCTGTGTCAGCTTTTTCACTGCTGCAACTAAAGGAACAGATAAGAACAATTTGAGGAGGAAAAATTTATTAGACAGTTCATGGTTTCGGAGGTCTTAGTCCATAGAAGAGCGGCTTCATTTTTTGGAGCTCGAGGTGAGGCTGAACATCTTGGAGGAAGAGTGTGGCAGAGAGGGAAGCTGCTCAACATATGGTTCTAGGAAGCAGAGAGGTAAACTCCAGGCAAGATGCAAAGTATATGCCGTAAAGGCACACCCCCAATGACCCACCTTCTCCAACCACACCCTACCTACTTTCAGTTGCCAGTTAATCCCTATCAGGGCATTAACTCACTAATTGGGTTAAAGCTTTTATAACCCAATCATTTCACCTCAGCATTTTTGCAATGTCACACATGAACTTTGGAGGGACACCTCACATTCAAATTATAACACCTTGCCTTTTGTCAAAATAAAAAGAGGGAATTGGAACAGTGGCTCAGCTGTTCCGGTACTTGCCTGGCATGCGCAAGGAAGTGGGCTCGAACCCCAGCACCACATACACAACTAAGTTTCAGAGCAATGAAAACCACATGAAAAAAATTAAATAAAACTGATTCTCTTGACGATAACCACTTTGAGAGAGTGCCTAACCACTGAGCAACAGCCTTTCTTATATTGCATTTTGAGACAGGGACTTCATAAGTTACTCAGGGCCTTGCTAAATTGCTGAGTCTGACTTTGAATTTGTGATCCTCTCTCTCAGCCTCCCAAGTCACTGGAATTATGGCGTGCACCATTGCACCCAGCTCAAATGTTACTTTCAAGAGGTCTTCTCTGATCTATAAAACATACTGAAATTATCCATTCTAGCCCTATCCAAACCCAATTCAGATATTCCTTGTTTTTCTTTCCCTGCTTTATCATAGTATTGTTAGCACCCACCATTTTGTGCATGTGTTTGTCTGTTTCCTCTTGTTTAGAACATAAGCTCCATCAGAGCAGAATTCTGTTGTGTTGGTATATTCCTTACTGTATCCTCCAGAATGACTAAATGAATAGGGTGTAGTATGAAAGGGAAGCTTTAGATAGGAGCAGGGACACCTCATGCTTATAAGGAGTTGGATATCAGATTATAAAGGTATCAAAGCAGATAGTTTGCTATATTTGGTAAGAAAACAAGGTAGTTTTCTTTTGATTGCTTTTGTTTTCTTTTTGAAACTAAAATTATCAAACTTAACTTGCTTAAAGTCATATTTAATCTCATCCTTCCTGCACAGCCTGCATCCAAGCCATCAAATCCTGTTGAGTCTAGTGATCCTCCTGCCTTAGCCTCCCTAGTAGTTAGAACTGTACCACCACACCCAGCTTACCATCAGCTTTTGCCAGGAGAATGGCAAATCTTCCTTCCATGAGTGTTTCCAACTTAATCTCTTACCCATTCTCCATTAGCAGGTCATATTATGCACCTGCTTCATCCTCCACCAATAGTGTCCAACAGCACTTGGAATGAAATCCAAACATTCACCATAGTCTAAAAGCACTTTACATTCTGCCTCCTGCCCATCTCTTCTTTCCCAACTCATGCAAATCTCCCCTCATTCACATTGGCTTCTCAAGACCTCAAGCACAGATCAAACAAAGGTCTTTCCAACATTGAGACCTTGGTACCTGCCACATACCCTTAACATGGAATGCTCTTGATTCTATTATTGTCATGTGTGGTTCCTTCACAACTAAAGTGACCAACTTCATCTCAGTTTGTCTGGGATTTTTCCAGCTTTAGAACATAAGGTCCCACAACCTAGGAACCTCTTCAATCCCAGGCAAACTGAGATAGTTTTTGTTTTCTTTTTTTCTTTTTAGAGAGGGATAGTGAGAGAGAAAGAATCAATTTTATTTAGTATTTCATGTAACTTTTGTTGCTCTGATACTTCGTTGTGTATGTGGTGATGGGATTCGAACATGCATGCCAGGCAAGCAGCGTAACGGCTGAGAGGAAGACAGAGAAAGATAGAAAGAAAAAGAATCAATTTCATTTAGTTTTTTCATTTGGTTTTTGTTGCTCAAACACTTAGTTGTGTATGTGACACTGGTCCTTGCACATACCAGGCAAGTGCTCCAACCACTGAGCCACTGCTCCAGCCCCAGGCTCAGGAACTTTTGTTTTTTTTTTTTTTTTTTTTTTTTTTGAGGAGTAAAAGGAGTAGGATTTATTTAGGAAGAAGAGCAGAGACTCTGCAAAGCGGAGGGGCACCTGGAAGCAGGACACCTGCTCAGGAACTTTTGATACCCTGCCTCAAATTTAAAATAAATAAATAAATGAAAAGAGCTGGGGATGTGACTCAGTGGTTGATCACCCCTGGGTTCAATCAAGGCCAGCCTCAGTAACTTAACGAGACTTTGTCTCAAAATAAAAAATCAAAAGAGGGCTGTAGATATAGCTCAGTGATAAAGTATCCCTGGGTTAAATCACTAGTACCGAAAAAACAAAAAACAAACAAACAAAAAACACAAGTATATCATTAGAGAGCAACATACCTTGGTGTTTTCTTGAGCTTCCAGGGAAAACTCTATCAATTCATTTGAAATCTCTTCTAGCTGGTCTTCTAGTTTTGGATTTCTATCCAATTTTGGAACTATAGTAATAGGACTGCCCAGACATTTCATTTCACTTTCCACCAAGTTTTCATTGTCCTGTCAAGTACAATGACAATATCAAAACCTATTTAGAGGAGCTACAGCAGTGGCTCAGTGGTTCTGGTGCTTGCCTGGCACGTGCAAGGACGTGGGTTCAAATCCCAGCAACACGTACACAATGAAGTTTTGGAGCAACTAAGACCACATGAAAAGCTAAATAAAATTTGATTCTGTCTTTCTCTCCCTTACTATCCATTTCTCTTAAAAAATATTTAGAACATTTCCCTTACACCATATACACTATATTAAAAAATTAACTAAGCCAAGTACAGTGTTGCACACCAGTAATCCCAGTGACTTTGGAGACTGAGGCAGGAGTATCACAAGTTTGAAGCCAACCTGGGCAACTTAGTTAGACCCTGTCTTTCTTTTTTTTAATAGAGAGAGTGACAGAGGGAGAGAGAGAAAGAATCAATTTTATTTAGTTTTTTTTTTTTAAGAGAGGGACAGAGAGAGAGAAAAAAAGAGAGAGGATCAATTTGTATGTAGTTTTTCATGTGGCCTTTGGTGCTCCAATACTTAGTTGTGTACATGGGTGCTGGAGTTTGAACCCACGTCCTCCCACATGCCAGGCAAGCACCAGAACCTCTGAGCCACCACTTCAGCCCCAATTTTATTTAGTTTTTCATGTGGCTTTTGTTGCTCCAACATTTTGTACATGGTGCTGTGGTTCGAACCCACATACTCATGCATGGCAGGCGCAGGCAAGCACTGTAACCACTGAGCAGCCACCACTTTAGCCCCTTGACCTGTCTCAAAATTTTAAAAAAGTACTACAGATATAGCTTCGTGATAAAGTGCTCTGGGTTAATCCCCAATTTAAATAAATAATTAAGTAAAAGCTTTTGTGCATCAAAGGCTGGAGCAGTGGCTCAGTGGTTGTGGTGCTTGCCTAGCATGCACAAGAAACGCCAGTACCACATACGCAACAAAATGTCTGAGCAATGAAAGCCACATGAAAAACTAAATAAAAATTGATTTTCTCTCTCTCTGTCCCTCTTGCTCTGTCTTTAAAAAGAGCTTTTGTGCATCAAAGGACACTATCCTTATTTAAAGGGTATACATTTTCTCAATTTTTTTGAGGGGTGGTGAATAAACTCAGGACCTTGGGCATGCTAGTCAAACATGTACCACTACACTCCTAGCCCAAAGGACATTATGAAAAGACAACCCACAAAATTGGAGAAAATACTTGCAAATCATATATCCAACCAGAGGTTAATATTAGAATATATAAAGAACTACTACAACTCAACAACAATCAACATATAGGATTTCAACAGACATTTTTTAGAAGACATACACGTCTGGACGCGGTGGTGCACACCAGTAATCCCTGCGACTTGGATTTTTTTTTTTTTTCCTGGGCTGAGGACCAACTTGGTGCCTTGTACCTGCTAGGCAAGCGCTCTGCCACTGAGCTAAATCCCCAACCCAATCCCCAAAGTCAGAAGGATCACAAGTTCAAAGCCAGCCTCAGCAACTTAGTGAGGACTCAAGCAATTTAGCAAGACCCTGTCCCAAAATAAAAAGGACTGGGGATGTGGCTCAGTGGTTAAGCACCTCTGGGTTCAATCCCTAGTATCCAAAAAAAACCCCAAAAAACAAACCTACATGTAGCCCAACAGCACACCAAAGGATGCTCAACATAAATATTCAGTAGAGAAATCAAAATGAAAATCACAAGGAGATACTACTTTATACCCATTAAAATGGCTATTATGGGGGCTGGAGAGGTGGATCAGCTTGCTTCGCATGCGCAAGAACGCGAGTTCACCCCAGCACCAAGTACACAACAAAATGTTGGAGCAATGAAAGCCACATGAAAAACTAAATAAAATTGATTCTCTCTCTCTCTCTCTCTCTTTAAAAAAAAAGAAAAACTAAAACTGATTCTTTAAAAAAAATTAAAAATAAGGGCTGGAGCGGTGGCTCGGTGGTTATGGCACTTGCCTGGCATGCGCAAGTACACAGGTTCAAACCCCAGCACCCACATACACAACTAAGTGTCAGAGCAATGAAAGCCGTGTGAAAAACTCAATAAAAATTGATTCTCTCTGTCTCTCTCTCTCTCACTGTCCTTCTCTCTTAAAAAAAAATTTAAAAATAAAATAAAATGGCTATTATGGAGATAGTAAATGCTTGTTAACTGTAGGTGGATATGCAAAATGGTAGGTCAATATGAATAATAGTATGGCAGCTCTTCAAAAAATTAAATATACAATTACCATGTGATCCAGCATTTTTGTTTCTGGGTACATACCCTACACAACTGAAAGCAGAGACTCAAACATATATTTGTATAGTCATGCTCACAGAAGCAACTTTCACAATAGTCAAAAGGAGGACACAACTCAAAATGTCTATTGACAGATGAATGAAGAAAAAGAACATGGAGGGGCTGGAGTGGTGGCTCAGTGATGAAACTCTTGCCTGGCATGCATGAGGACCTGGGTTCAAACCCCAGCACCACATACAAAACTAAGAGTTGGAGAAACAAAGGTCAGATGAAAAACTAAATAAAATTGATTCTTTCTCTCTCTCTCTCTCTCAAAAAAAAAAAAAAGACTCTCTTTCTCCCTTTTTTTTTTTTAAAGAGAGAGAGTAACAGTGTGAGAGAGAGAGAATCAATTTTTATTGTACACTCAAAAATTGCTAAAATGGGGCTCGAGTGGTGGCTCAGTGGTTTGAGTGTTTGACTGGCATGTATGAGGGCCCGAGTTAATACCCCAGCTCCACATACACAACTAAGTGTCAGAGAAATATGGGCCAGATAGAAAAATAAATAAAATATTCTTTCTCACTCTCTCCCTCTCTCCTTAAAAAAAAAAAAGCTAAAATGGTAAATATTATGTAAATTTTATCACATGCAAATGTGATTATCCA
>PVKS010004761.1:0-90531 GCA_004027875.1 Aplodontia rufa
TGGGTTTGAACTTTGCAACACTGGTCTAAAAATCAATATTTAAGTCTAATAGGAAACAAACATAAATAATTCTCTATTTCTTTTTTTTTTAATTTATTTTTGAGCAACCTTACAGGATTTTAACAAAACAATATAAAATGTGTATAAGATGTGTATATATTCTGGACATTGCCCTATCTTTCTCCCTGGTTTCAAACCAATTAAAAAGTTCCAGAATGCTATATGTTTATACTACCCTTTACTGTGAAGCCAAAGGAGGAGTTAACAGGTTATAATTAGTTAATGATTTCATTTAAGTATCTGCTTCAATGTGTGTGTTTCTGTCTCTTCTCTAATCTCAAAGAGGAAGTGTGTGTGTGTGTGTGTGTGTGTTTGTATACTTTCTCTGCATACAATTTTCTATCTTTATTTTAATATGCATCCTTCCACCTCATGGCAGTTGTCAGTGGCTACTGTCTAGGCACTTGAGTTGAAAACTCTTTTTATTTATTTTTTATTAGTGAATTAGAATTAAACATCATTGTGGGATTCATTTTGACATATTCATAAATGCATATAATATGATTTGCTCAATTTCAATCCCCAGTACTACCCCTTCCTTTCCTTTCTCCCTCCCATGAGTTCCTACCTGTTCTATTGATCATTCTCCTATTAATTTATTTTTTAAATAGGTACTTTATAGTTGTCCATAAAAGGGAAATGCATTATGATATGCTTACTCATGCATATAACATAGGTTGGTCAATTGCATTTCACAGTTCCTCCCTTTTCCCATTGCTCCTCCCTTCCCTTGGATCTCCTTCTATTCCAGGGTTCTAACTTTTTTATTTTATTTTATTTTATTTTTTATAAAGAGAGAAGGACAGTGAGAGAGATAGAGACAGAGAGAATCAATTTTTATTGAGTTTTTCACATGGCTTAAGTTGCTTTGAAACTTAGTTGCCTACGTGGGTTGCTGGGGTTTGAACCCATGTACTTTTGCATGCTGGGCAAGTACCGAACCACCACTCCAGCCCCCTAACTTGTATTTTAATGATATTCCCCCACCCTTTGTTTTGGGATTGGTTGAACCTAGAAGTGCTGAACCACTGAGCCACATACCAGCTCCTTTTTAAATTTTTTACTTTGAGACAAGGTCTTGCTAAGTTGCTTAGGGTCAAAGTTGCTGAGACTGACTTTGAATTTGCAATGCTCCTACCTCAGCCTTCTGAGTTACTGAGGTAATAGGCATGTGCCAAGTGTCCAGCTTGAGATTCTTCTTCTTTTTTTTAAATTCCTTATTTCTCTCTAGCTTTTGCACATTTGGGAAAACCTTTGATTTTCTGAGTCTGGCTTATTTCTCTTAGCATGTTCTCAAGTTCCATTCATTCAGTAGCAAATGGCATAATTTCATTCTTCTTTAGTGTTGAGTAAAATTTTTATTGTATATGTAAAACACATCTTCTTTATCCATTTATCTGAGGGACACCTAGACTGGCTATTGTGTATTGTGCTGCTTCAAACATTGGTCTGTGTATGCCACTACTAGCATTCAGATTTTAGTTCTTTTGGAAACTTACCAAGGAGTGGTATAGCTGTGTCATATGTTGGGTCTATTCTAGTCTTTAGGTGGATCTTCATACTGCTTTCCAAAGTGGTTATACTAATTTGCAGTCCCACCAACAGGGATCCTGGGTAAGTTAGAACTTGGTTACTTTCATACCCTTTTACTTTCAAGGGACCACCAGGCTATGGGAGTGGGGGAGATATTGCTTTACTGCAATTGCTACGTAGATTCGTGGAAATTTGAGAAATAACTATTATTGAAAAAATTGCTTTGACTGGATTAGATATTCTTTTAAAAAGCCTGTGCAGAAAGACTAAGGAGTGCTCCTGGAAGTATATATGAATAAAAAAAAATCAAGTTAACTTGTTACCTACTCAGTCAATCTATATTCTTCCAGAGAATGTTTATGAATACATAAGGAAATATAAATGGTTTTATTTTCCTCCTTCAGAAATGTACCATAATATCATTCTGTTCATTGTGATTTTTGAAAATTTTTATGTGTTTTAAAAAAACAGTATGCATATATTTGAATTCCAGATTAATTTGTAATTACTAACAGAAGAATTACCTATGGCTCAAAAAATATAGACCTAAAATTTCTTTTTCATGCATACATATGTAATTTTTAAGGGATTAATGATTTGGTGGGCATTTTTTTTTCCCTTCAAGAAAATTATGAGCAATTTCTGCAAATGAGATGTATATGCTTTTAGAACCTAGCAATTGTGGCAATACATAACATTTTCAAATGTATGTAGAAGACATTATTGTGAGTGGAACTCGTTATATGACATCATAGCATTTCTGAATAGAAAAACTACTCCATTATTTTTGTAATAAAGAATTTAAATAGTCTACAAAATTGCAAAAAAGAAAGTGATAAAATTGATCTCCAATCTTAATATTATCAACCAATCATCATATAAGGTGAACATTATCCTATTATCTTTGTGTGCAAATTGAGGCTAGAAAGAGTTTTGAAGTATGTTTTCATGAAATAGGATCATGTTGTATGAGATATTTTTAAAAACTAAGTAGTTTGATCTGAATTTAGCAATAGCAAGTAAAAATAAAAGGAAATAAAGGGGACTTATTAAAACTCAAAATGCTTTTCATCACATGTTTCCTAAAACATCCTTAAATATCAAAGAATTTTGCAAAATATTGAGTTTTGGGACCTTTTTAAAAACTACGTCTTTAATTGACCTTGGTGTTCATTGACACTGCTTTGACAGATGGGACATTAGTAATCTCATGTTTCCTTTTACTTTTCTTCCAGGATCCTGATTTTTGTCAATAATATTATTTTCAAAGTTTATAGCATTTAAAATTGATTCTTTAGACATAATCTACACATTCTTAGCACTGTTTAAATGGATGCAGGATTCATCCCTTGTCATTTATGTATTATTTCATCAGTACTGAGTTGTTTATTCATTCATCCTGTAAGAATAATTTTAAGGCTGGAGCAGTGGCTAAGTGGTTGGAGTGCTTGCCTGGCATGTGTGAGGACCCAGGTTTGAATCCAGCACCACATACACAACTAAGTGTCAGAGAAGCAAAGGCCAGATGAAAAAAATGATTCTCTTTTTTTCTCTCTCCCTCATTTTTTCTCTCTCTCTCTCTTAAAAAATAAAGAATAGTTTTAAATTGTAGTTTGTCTCGAAATAATAGGTTTTGAAGACAGGCTCGTGGGTTTTGTGATCCTTTTATTCTCTCATATTTTAGAATGACTGCCTGCTGTCTTTATACTTGACTAATGTCATGGCTGAGCATTGGGTCACAACCTTTCCCTTAGAGTTCTGTAGACATCGCTTCAATGCTTGAAGTCAGTTCAATTTTCAAAACGTCTTTCTAGGTGATTTTTTTTTTTGACCTAGAGAACTGTCTGAACTGTCTTTCTTTAATTTTTGAAGTCCAATAATTTCACTAGAATGTGGCTTGCTATTTAGCATTCTGCATCAATTTGTTTTTCCCTGAAATCTGATGTGCTTTTTGGACCTATAGATTAATTTACCTTTTTCCCATGATATTTTATTTTTCTCAGATTTCTACTTCAAGGATATTAATTAGCCTTATTTTGGATCTTCCTTCTCTGCCCATTATTTTATTGACTTTTGCTGCTTTAATATATTTGCAGTTTAAAATATGCTATCACTATGATCTTGTTAAGCCTTCTCTCTGCTATTAATTTCATTAATAGCTAGGTATATTCTGTTTCTTACAATTCTGCTTTAGCACTTATCTTTATTATGTTGCTTTGATCTTCCATTTATTTCCTTAAACTTGTAACTTCTCTATCTTTCTCTGAAGGCTAATTTTACATATCTACTTGGCTAGGTTATTGTAGTCCACTGTTTGATCATACACAAATATAAATGTTGCTGTAAAGATATTTTTGGATGGAATTAATATTTAAATCAGTAGACTTTGAGGAAAGTAGATCATCCTCATAATCTAGGTGGGTCTCATCTGATTAATTGAAGGCCTTAAGAGGAAAAACAGGTCCTCAGAAGAGAAAAAGGTCTGCCTTACAGATTGCCTTTCTTATTTAAGACCACAATATCAATATATTAATTCCTGCAAGAATTTCCAGCCTCCACAAAAATTTTCTATTTATGAGTTCCCACAATTATGTGCACCAATTATCTTCCTCCCCACTCTATGACTAATATACATAGCTATTATGCATAACTAATACACATAATATTCATAGCTAATAATGAAATATATGTATGCATATGAGTACACACACACACACACACACACACACACACACACACATATATATGAGAATTCTAATACACTCTGATCTCATTCTGTTCTTTAACCATTCAATCTTTTTAACCCTTGTCTTGAACTGATGGTTGATTTGAACATTATTGTTGAGACTTTTCTTCTGTGAGTTGTGCATTCTTACTAGATTTGCTCTTTGGCAATTTTGCTTGCAGTTTTCTCTTTGTTTCTTTCCTTTCTTCCTCTCTCCTCTCCTCCTTTTTCTTTCCTTCCTCATGCAGCATGTTTGTACACATGCATTCCTGAGTGCCTGTGCATACATTTGTGCAGCTTTGTCCAAAACCTGTGTTTGTGCAGTGACTTCCTCTAGATTTTGTAAGATACTTGTAGGTTTTTTCAACAAATTACAACTGATGACTGTTTATTTCTTGCATCAACCACAGTGGAGAACTGTGGGGAGAAGACCTGGGCTGCTGTTGTGCTGAATTCTGTGCAGTGTTAGAATACTGAGGTGCTATTTTCATTTCTGAGGTTTTATTAAACATCCCATACTAGGATTCCCTGAAACTAATTGGAATACATGTCCTATTTCTATGGAGAAAACAGGCAAATGGATCTGCCTTATTCCTTACTGAAAAGCCTTGGAGCTTTTCATTCCATTACAGGGATTCAGCTTCTCAGCATCTTGTTCATTTCTCAGACTTTATCCATTTTTTCTCTGTAGCTCTCTCCATGCCCTCCCATCAAAACATCAATCAGTTAATTTTCTCCCCTGATATGGGGGTTTTAGAAAAGGACTCAGGTTACATGACTACTTGGCTTCCAAGGGATAGGGATGGGGAAGGCCTCCCCCAAAAATGCTTCTCACTTTGCACCTGGACCTCATCCTTTCTCTCTATTGGCTTCTACATTTTGAACTTCATGGCACCAGATTCCAAGTTGCTGCTGCTGCTGATTTTTTTTTTCTGGGTTTGCTATTTTTTCTATTGAATTATATATGTTGAGAGAGAAAAATGCTATGAAGCAGTTTTATTCCACCATTTTAGTCAGAAGTCCCCAAAGATTTTTGTTAGCCAGAAAATATTTCCATTCCTTGTACAGAAATAAAATTTGCAAATAGGAGATTAGGTAGGGCATATTTTCATGTGAACTAGTACTTAATTACATTATAGATGCAAATGTTTTTTGAGATTATACCTTTGTAAACAAGATGATCTTATTATAATGGAGGATTTGTGATAACTACAATATAAAGGAGTCTCAGAGGAAAAATTAAGAAAATTCAGTATGCAAACTATTTACTGTCTGAGTTGGTAGTGTGCACAAAATGCCTGGAATACCAGAGTGTGTGCAGAATCACCACACAGTGCATTCTGTAGCAGTCTCATTCTCCTCTTTAAATGTCTAGACCACTGTTCATTCCCTGTAACTGAAATGAAAAAATGTTGTCTCAGACTGAGACACTTCTAAATGTTTTAAATCTCTAAGAATAAAAAACACACTTGGCAGAGAACTAATTTCACACCTCAGGCTTTAAAACCCAGAGTCTGTATTCATTGTTTACTTTACATAATGTAAAACAGCATGAAGCATGATATATTACACAATGGATGAATGGGGATTTTAAAAAATAGGGAATCGTTTTACATTTACACCTGGTAGATGACATTTTGTTTATTGGAAGTTGTCCTGATATATCAAACATGTTTTTTTTTTTCAATTAACTGAATTTTTGTCACTAGCACACATTAAAGACTAAAATATTTATGATGTTTGATTATATTTTCTATAATATGATGGTAATTTTGTGAGTTACTGTGATATCAATGTTAGTGCCTAATAAACTAGGATTTGTTTTAAATATGAAACATAAAAGTTAGAGATCATCATAAAATCCAGATTAAAGAAATTATAGCATGTTTACCAATAAATAGTTGGGCCAATTAAAAATAAGGCTTCAGCAATACAATGGGTGTTGGTCAGATTTTTGTCACTGTGACCCAAACACCTGACATACACAAAGGAGGAAAAGTTTATTTTGGCTCATGGTTTCAGAGGTTTCAGTCCATGGTTGGCTGGATCCACTGTTGGATCCCAGGCAGAACATTATGGTGGAAGGAAAGGGTGTGGCGGAAGAAAGCTGCTCAGCTCATGGCAACCAGGAAGGGATGGGGGACAGAAAGGGCCAGAAAGAAGATAAACCAGTCCAAGGCATGCCCCCAATGGCCTACTTCTCCAGTGAGTCCCACCTCGTAATTCATTCACCCATCAATGAATTAATCCACCAATGAGGTCAGAGCCCTCGCGCTCCCATCACTTCCCAAGAGACCTGCCTCAAACACACATGCGACTTTGGGGGACATTTTGGACTGAAACCATGATACAAAGATTCATTTCTTATTACAAAAGGGTTGAATTCTGAATGGATAGCACCTGTGAGAGGCTATGGGTAGGATGAGAGGAGTGGCCTCTTCTTGGGACATTTTCCAAGAGCAGTATGCAGCTCCAGGGTTCCAGCAGCTGTAACTGTGACTCCTGTGAAGAGTGAATACTGTGCCCAGCGGAGTTGGGTGATTCAGCCAGTGGTGACATCAGTCTCTGGCAGTGTCATAGGTCCATGTTCACTTACTCGCTATTCCCATCTATAGGGCAGTAGCAGCCTATGAGGTTCTTATTCTCTGCTTTATCACAACTTACCTAAATCTTTTTGATCTTTCACCCATTTCAAATACTTTTACAAAGTTTCCTTTTTAAATGCTCTGTACTTGAACTGCTTAGCATGATTTTGATTTCCTTGATGAGCTCTTACAGATAGTACTATTAGTATATTTTCAGTATCAGACCAAACTATTCTACACTGGACCTTCTTGAACCTGCCATGGGCATTCTCACTCCATCTGTGTGGCCCTTGATCTGTTTTGGACTCCAGTGTGTTAAAGGGCTCTGTGGCTTTCTTCATGACCTGCATGTGATGGTGAATATGACTTCACAAATGGGTAGGTATTCCCTAGGCCTCCATGTTTGAATGCAACTCATTCTTAAAGGGAAAGGAGACAATGTGGATGAGACTTGTCATGTCTTGAAATGACTTTTTCTCTGTTTACCACAGTATCTGTGGATTATTCCAGTCATAGCACTGGGCATAGTGGACTGCAATTCCCTTCATTCTTCCAGTAGACTGTAAGTTTACTCGTGAGGCACTGGTTTCTAGTCAGTACTGGGGACGCAGTGTCTTCATGTTAGATGTTTCAGTGGATGAATGAACATCGCTCTCTGTACATGTGCATGTGGGTTTGAGTGTAGTATTTTGGGAGACAAGGAGATATATACTATGGAGTTTGCAGTTTTTATGCCTCTCCCACCTTTTTTTTTTTTTTTTTAAAGAGAGACGAACACTGAGAGAAAGTGAGAATCAACTTTATTTAGGTTTTCACTGCTCAAACACTTCGTAGTGCATTTAGTGCTGTGGTTTGGGCATGCATTCTCATGCATGCCAGGCAAGCACTGTTATGGCTGAGCTACCACTCCAGCCCCACATTTCCCACTCTTATAGTTGACCTCTCAATTCTTCCTGCCATTCTACCAATTATGCTTAATACTGAATATTTGAACTGGGTTATATCACCTTGGTTTGTGTTCTGCTTACTTCCCCCTCCCCCATTTCCTACTTTAGTTAGAATGATGAAGTTTCATTTATTCTTTTATCTCTGCCTTTCTAATCTAACCCTCTTAGCTGTTCTGGAACAATAAATTACATTTTCAGTCTTATTGTGTCAGTTACCTAAACATACCAAATTCTACCATTTTTGGCACACAAGTTAAGTTGTTATATTCAATTTGCTAATAGTGTACTGAGGAACTCTCTAGATTTTAAATCTGTAAGAATGTTTACATCACACTTAAAAAAGATTTTCACTAATGAGAAATTTTTTAAAAAGTTCATTTTTAAAAATTTTTATTAAGGAATTGAGTTATTGAACAAGCATAAAGCATATAAAGTAACAAAAATGATATGCATTTGTTCCTAAACCATAATTACCTCCACATTGCCCGTACCCCAGTCTCTTGATTCATATATGTTTCACCCCTACAAGCGATATTAAATATTTACATTGTGAATTTTCCAGTATTAAATGATTGCATAAGTATTATTTGGATTCTCAGGGGGGGTAAAGAGTATGCTACATTGTTAAAATTGTCTCCCTATTCTCCCTCTCTTTGAATACATCCTCTTGTGCTTGTTTCCAGCTTTAATGATTATCATTATAACAAAGGGATCAATGTTTTATCTATTAATATTTTCTATTTCATATAATTTCCTTTGTAGACATTTTAGTCTTTGTTTATAAATGCTAAAGACTCAATATATAATCATGACGCTGTTATCACTCTTAAAATTTATTTTACTCATGAAACATTCAGTGTTCAAATATCCCTAGTGATCTCATTTTTTTGTAGTTTCTTTGTTCAAATCAGTATCCAAATTAGGTCTGCAAATGGCAATTAATTAAAAAGTCTGTTATCTGAAATCCATTTTAATTTATGTTTCCCTTCCCTTCCTCTCTCTTAGTTTTCTATTTCAATTTATTCTGTAAACTTACCTACAGTATGGATTTTGGTGACTGCATTTCTGTGGTTTACTATAATTTATTTCTTTCTCGTTTTTTAAAAAAATATAAATTAGTAGTTAGATTTAGAGATTTGATCAGATTCAGTGTGATTGTCTTTCTCTTGCAAGAAAGGTTTATTAGAATATTTCATGATTATTTTTCTTGTGTTGATATCTGCAGTCACTGATGGTCATGGCTGGATGTTACTCTATTCGGAATTACACAATGATGGCATTTTTTTTTTCATGTGACTTTCATTGCTCCGACACTTTGTTGTGTACGTGGTGCTGGGTTTGAACTTGCATACTCGCACATGCTAGGCAAGCGCTGTAACTGCTGAGCCACCACTCCAGCCCCACAATGATGACAATTTAAAATTGTGTTTTAAATTTGTCACCTGGAATATTTCTAAAAAGAAGCTTCCCCTAAACAACTATTTAATAATTCCTAAGTATCCCACAAAGGCATCAGGATTTATTCATTTTGTAAATAATGAACTGCTGTTCTAGCATTTTTCCAAAGTAAGATAAGTGATTTTTTTTAAGTGTCATTACATACTCATGAATTTTGGTACATTTGGTTTTTCAATCCATTGTGTTATTATCCTTGACCATCTTTGGCCAGATAGAACTTCTAGTTGGCTCTTGGATTTTTTTGTATCTATCATCAGTAGTCTTTGATAATTTTTTTTCTTTTCTAGTTTGAAATGTTCTAGGATCATCTTGTACAATTCCTACTGTTTTCCTAGACTCCTCTATTTTTTAAGATTTTTTTCAATCTGGTTCTTTTCGGGGGGAAATGGAATTTAGAAAGCACTAGCTGTTTATTAGTCTTGCTCTCTTTTCAGTGAATAGACCTGAGCTCTGTGCTAAAAATAAATTTAAAGTATGTAATTCACATTGATGATTTCAGTTCACATTCAAGAAATACAGATTTTACTTAACCTCTTAAGTCTTACATTTGATTCTCTACATTCTTGGCAAACTTTCTGGTTCTCACAAAAAGCCAGCATGATTACTCATTTACTTTATTTCACAATACGCTCAGAATAGCAATACCAACAATACTTCTAATGACAAGTTACTGAAAACAATTTAAGATTTTTTATTTTGTATTTCAGCTCTTTCTTGTATATTTGTAGCTCTTATTGTATATTCTGCTAGACATGTAGGACTAAATTGTTGTATTTTAAAATCACTTGAAAGCTTGCCTGTGTGGTTATGTTGCTGAGCTGTTACATAAATCTATTTATTAGTTTATTTTTTATTTTGCTTTCTTAGTAATTGTCTAATTTTTCTTATAATTATGTAAAATATTTCTTTGGTCTTAATGTCAAATACACAAAGCTAGATATATTCTGAAAAGCGTAGCTTTAATTTTGACCTTTTTTTCTTGTTTCCTCCCTTTCTCTATAGGTATACCTTTTCTTTCTTGTGTGTTTTTTAAACTTTTTGTTTTATTTTTTTCATTTGAAAGCAAGTATACGGAAATATACATTTTTCTTCTCTTAGTTAATACACACTTGGTAGCATATTATACACATTTGGAGAGCCTTCCATACTAGTATATGAAGATACTTTTCATTCCTTTCTGTACTTGTATGATGCTCCATTGTGCAAATGTACATTAGTTTTTTCTCTTTTCACATTTTTATTGGTGCATTATAGTTGTAAACAATGAGGAAGCTTTTTGCTACATATCCACATGTTCACATACTAATGATAGTTTTTTTTTGACTAGTCCTACATTTAGACAACTTAGTTGCATTCAGTCTGTAGATATCACAGACAGTTGTGCAACAAAGAGCTTTATTCCTACTTTTTCTTTGAATTTTCACCATCTATCTGGAATAGATCCTTTAGAGTAGTTTTTTTTTTGCAAAGGTTTAATGTATTTTTTCTAAGATGGCAAAAATAAAGATTGTACCATTTTTTATCCCCACCAGCAATATTTGTGTCTTTTCCGTAAATCTTCATCAACAGTATAAGTTACCAAACTTTTTGATTTTTGCCAATCTGAAGGTGAAATAAAAATGTTGCAATTTTTTTTTTTCTGGTTTAAAAATTAAGTTATTTGGGCTGGAGTGGTGACTCAGCAGTTGGAGCACTTACCAGGGATGCACAAGGACCGAAGTTCAAACCCCAGCACCAGGTACACAACTGGGTGTTGGAGAAACCAGAACCAGATGAAAAATAAATGAAAGTTGATTCTCTCTTTCTCTCTCTCTTAAAAAAACAAGTTTACTAAGTAACAATTTACAATACTAAAATGTGGAAAATTTTAGTATATAGTTCAATGAGTTTGGATAAATGTGTATGCCATGGTTCTACTTAAGGTGGACATTTTCATCACCTTAATGTTGGCTTCTGACTCTCAACAAGTCTCTATCTTTTTTTTTTTTTAAATGAGAATGTCTTTGCCTTTTGAAATATTCTAGTAGTTTTCCTGTCCTTGCTATGAAATCAACCTCATTTTCAAGTAGTCCATTTAATTAGACAATAGTGTTTAGAAATCAAGATCTGTGTGTTAGTTGTGGTTATAGCTAATGGAGTGTAGTTAATTTTGAGTAGCATTGGAGATAAAAATATAGGAATCCTAGTTTAACCTAAGTTTAAATTCATCAATGAATTGTTTTTAGTTTGTCACAAATAGTACATGAAACATATTTTTACTAAAAGAATTTGTATTTTTTTCTCAAGTTCAAGTTCAGATTTAACTGTGTGTTTTGTATTTTTATTTGCTAAATCTAGAAATCATGCTTCTAGGGTCTTTTTGCATAAAAAATTGGAAAATATATAAGCATACTAATGACTATCTATTTATCTATCTATCTTCTATCGATCCCTCTATCATGTACCTATCTAAAATATCATGAATTCACATTGACATGTTTGATCCAATCAAATATCACAGAGTTTATCATGGCCTTCTTCCTTTATGTATTTGTAGCTTTTTCTTCCTCAACAGTGAGCAATTTGACAATTCTTATCTATAAAAAATTGAAATATTTGTTCAGTTCGAGGATATGCTAAATCATATCCCTGTGACAAACACCCATATTAACTAGGTTGCATTGTTTATGTACAGTTCTTTTTGTCTTTGGTCTTACATTAGCCTCTCAGGATGCAGTTTTTCAAAGTTATTTAGGTGAATTCTTCTCTTCCTCATCCCTTTCATTGTAGCTCTGCTATTTGTTTCCAATAAGGATAGGATCATTTATTAGCACTGTAGCCCTTTCTGGGTTCCTTTCAACCACCACCATATCAATTGGTTTTGCTTGTTTATTTTCTGAAGTATGTCAATCATTACTATGTCTTAGGAGTCTGAGCCACAAAAAAAGACACACTCAAGTGTCACATACTCATCATCCATATGTCACATCCTCATCTTTCCTGCTTCTCTATTTCCATTCCTTCCTTTCTTCCTACCCTTTTCCCACCAACACCTATTGGTAATTAGTCTCTTTAGTTTTGGATTTATCCTTCCTGTATTTATTTTGCACAAATGAATGGATACCTGTTCATATTCTTATATACCTCCCATTTTACATAAGGAATTGTATGCTATAGATTTTATTTTATACTTTGCTTTTCGTCCTGAGTAGCATTCCATATTAGTCCATAGAGATCTCATTCTTTTTCTCTACTGGCATAATTCTCCATTTTGAATACATTCATAATTCAACCATCTCCTATATCAATGTGCATTTAATTTATTTTCACTACCATAGCTACCAGAAGTAACTCTTTGTATGTATATTGTTTGTATAGTTGGAGGTGTATATTTAGGATAAATTCCTAGAAGTGGGATTGCTGCATCAAAAGTAATTTTTTTAGTTATTCTCAAATTATTCTCTATTAATATTGTACCAATTTGAATTTCCATGAATAATATATGAGTGCTTATTTCCCTATAGATTTGCCATCAGAATACATTGTCATGTCATGTCATCTTTTCAAAATTTTTATCATTCTTACGGTATTTCAGTGTTGTTTTGATTTGTATTTGTTTAATTGCAAATGAGTTCGAACATTTTTCTTCAATTAGGAGTCCTTTTTACACCTATTGGGTGAATTGTCTGATCCTGTCTTTTCTACATTTTTCTATTAGATTTTGATATTTTTTGTCCATCAACTGTAAAGAATTTTTTTTTCTTTTTTGGTACCAGGAATTGAAGCCAGAGGCGCTGAACCACTGAGCTACATCCCCAATACTTTTTGTGTTTTATTTTGAGACAGGGTCTCACTAAGTTGCTTAGGGACTCGCTAAGTTGCTGAGGCTGGCTTTGAACTTGCAATCCTCTTGTCTCAGCCTCCCAAATTGCTGGGATTACAGGTGTATGCCACCACATTCAGGATTAAAGAATTCTTTAGAGATATTATCTCTTTGTGATGTATGTTGCAAATATTTTCCCTCAGTTTTGTCAGCTATTTTTAATTTTCTTTATGGTATTATGCAAATTTTTATTTTTATGTTGTCCAGTTTATCTATCAAAAATTTTAATTTTCCCTGACTTTTCAGTCATAGCTAGAATCTTTTTCCTTGTACCAAGGTTAAAGAAGAATTCACCCTTGTTTTCTTCTAGTATTTGGTTTCATGTTTTTATATTTACATCCAATGTTAGTCAGCTTTTTTGTTGCAGTGACAAAATATCTGCCAAGAACCACTTAGAGGAGAAAAGATTTATTTTGAATCACTTAGAGGTGGAAAGATTTATTTTGAATCACAGTGTCAGAGGATTTAGTCCACAGTTGTCTGGCTTTAACGCAGAAAAGTCAGGGCAGAAGGGCAGAGTGGAGGAAAACTGCTCAGCTCAAGGCAGCCAGGAAGCAGATAGAAAGAGAGAGGAAGGGGCTGGGGAGATGATAAAGCCTTCTAGGGAATGCCCCCCTCCCCCCGCCCCAATGACCTATTTCCTCAAGCTAGGTCTCATGTCCCAATAGTCCATTCAGGTATAGTGGATTAACACATTTGATGGATTAACTGATGAGATCAGAGCCCCCATAATTCAATCATTACCTAAAAGCTCTCTCTCTGAACCTTGCTGCGTGGAGAACCATGCTTCTAACACATGAGCTTTTGGGAACATTACAGATCTAACCTATAACAAGCCCCTAATGCATTAGCTTATTTTGTGTATAGCATGAAGAAAAGACCTAATTTTATTATTTTTTAGATGGCTACCCGGGTTTTTTTTTTTTCTCTTTTGGTACTAGGGATTTGAGGCTAAGTTGCTGAGGCTGGCTTTGAACTTGTGATCCTCCTGCTTCATCCTCCAGAGTAGCTGGGATTATAGGTGTATGCTACCATGCCCAGCATAGCTACCCAGTTTTAACAGCACAGTTTCCTAAAAAGTTCATCTTCACCCCAGTGATTTGAGTTACATCATTGTCATGCAGTAAATATTTGTATACAGTGGGTCTAATTCTGGACATACTGTTTTATTCCACTGGTCAATGTCTATTCATGTAACACTGTTCTAACCACAGAGAATCATAATATGCTTAGTATCTGTTTTGGCTTTTATAATTTTTCTTTTTCAGTGTTTTTCTGGCTATTCTTGCATATTTTAAATTTGTCTTCCATTTATTTTGAGAATGGTGATACATCTTTTCAAATATTGCAGTCATTAACATTTGCTTTTTGTGACTTATCTATTCATATCTCCCAATATTTTAAAACTGGAGTTGTTGGTCTTCTGTACATTTGGGAGTATTTTAAAACTTAAATTGTGATATGTTATAAATACTTCTAATGGTTTACCATTTTTGCTTCCATTTTGCTCATGAAAAATTTTGAGATATAAGTTTTAAAAGTTTTTGTATAATAAAATTTACCAGCTTTTTTGCTTTGCTGTTCTTAATTTGGAGTCATATTTAGGGAAGCTTTTTTCCACTTCCAAGTTATAGATAATTTTTCCTGCAGTTATTTGTGAATGGAGCCAGTTTTCTTTTTGTCCATATTAGCACTTACTACTTAATGATAGTTGTGTTGAGTGTCTTAGGAAATCAGCTTATTCTCTCAGCAATTGAAAATATTGTTCTTTTGTTTTCTGGGGTCAAATGTTGCTAATGGGAAGTTGGTTTTCATCTAGTGAGTTTCATTTTGATTTTTCTTTAATGACTTTGCTCACTAGTAGCTTTCAAGAATTTCCACTGTCTTTGATAGTCTTCAATTCTACTTTAACATGTCTATTCTTCAACTGAGGAATATTCTCAGCCATTACTTTTCTGTTTGTTTTTTGGTTGTAATAGAGAATGAACCCAGTGGTCCTCTACCACTGAGCTACAGACCCCACTTCCCTACCTGTCCACCTTTTTAAAATTTTGTGACAGTCTCACTAAGTTGCCTAGTATCACCTAGAACTTTTGATCCTCATGCTTCAGCCTCCCCCAAGAGCTTGTATTAAAGGCATGTGCTTCTAGGCCCAGAAAGTCTTTTAATGTTGCTTTCACTATTGTATTTATTCTTTACTTCTAGTTGTGTCTTAGGCAAATAATGGTAACTTTCTTGGTGTGTCTTCAACAGTCCAAAGATTCTTTTTTCATACATTTCATTCTTTCTCAAGACCATGTATATTCTGGGTGAATTAATTCCTTAACTACCTTCTAGTTAAATACTTCCTTTTATTGTTACATCTAGATTTATCTTGACAATTGTGTTATATTTTATTTCTCAAATTCTAAAATGGCCTACTCTAGAGCTTCTCTATTTCCCCACAGTGTTCTATTATTTCTTTATTGTTTTATTTATTATTTTGTCTTGAAAACATTAAATGTAGGTTAGTGTTTCTAATTTTTTTTCTCATCATTTAATATTTTTTGTTCTAGAGCATATTATTTTGATGAATTCTATTTCTTTATCCCTTCTTAAATATAATTACATTAAGATCATTTAACAGAGGTAGAGAGTAAATTTTTTTAATTCAGAAATTTAGTTGTTGACAATCAAACAAGCTTCTAATGAAATAATATAATATATATAAATTTTGAAAATTAGATTTACCCCCAAAAGCCCCCCAATTACCCACCCTTAATCCTCCTCCCCTCCTTCCCAATACATGAGATTAAATTGATCTATTTTCAAATTTATTAGTTGACTTCCTTTTAGTATAATTTCTCTTCATGTATTTTTGAGTTTTAGTTTGTAGGTTTATTCTGAAATGTAGTTTTTAATGTTTTCTCTCTGCATCTATCTTATTTTTTTCCTTTTTTTGTGGGGAGGGCCCTAAGATTGGAACACATTTGTTTTGTCACCTTTGAGGTGCTTCCCTTTGCTAACAGTCTTACTACAGCTTTGGTCACTGCTTTAGTAGTGATAGTTGTTACACTGATTTTTTTCTTCTTTTAATTCCCTATATGCTGTTAGTATTATTAGAGTCTGGCATTTATTACTGGAGAATACTGTCATTTCAAGTGTTAATCAGCAGCTGAGTTTACACTTCTTGATATTTTTCAAATCTGTTTACCTTGACTTTCTTACCTCTTCTTCCTCATGCTATCATCATTAGCAAAATCCCCTCAGTCCCTCTTCACAACTCAGCTCTATCCTTGGTTATCAATGAAGCAATCATACAAACCAAACATTGAATATTGGTGAAGTAGGAGGAGATTATGTAAATCATAGACTAGCTGGAGATAACTCAGAATTGCTACAAAAATTGAGAATAGGAGCTCTCCAAAGGTAGGTCCCAAAGTGTTTCCCAGGGCCATTAAACTTAGGAGGAATGTATTGAAATTTTGACTCTACCTAAAGTAACAGAGGTGGTAGTTCTGAGCATAGCTTGGGATGGAGGGAACTGAATCAGAAAGATCATCCAATTTGAGGCTGCCAGAGGGGTGAAGGGTTTAGAGAGGCTATTTGATACTTACAAATGGTGTAAGTTTAGCTTACTTTAGTTTGACATCTCCGTGAATGACATAGATATTCAATTCAAGGTAGAGAAGAAAACTTGCTGAACAACTCTCTCTTCTTTTTTTTTTACTTTTTAAAGTGAAACCCATAGGTAGTAAAACTGTAAATATGAGCAAAAGTATATTCTTTTAGAAAATGAGTTCTTTTAAACTTCCACAAACTCTCAAGAGGAAGATACAAATGACAGTTGACAAAGCAAAGCTCTCTTTTCAAGACGAGTTCTGACTCTAGTTTAAAGATTTTCCAGCAACTAGGATATGAATGTGAAAGCACTGAAATTTACATTGGTACCTCAGTCCTAGGATCTTCATCTACCCATTTTGAAATGAGATGACGATGTGGAATATGAAATGGTTTCCTTGAATCAAAAGCCATTCCTCACTGTCAAATAAGGAAATGTTATCCACACAAAAAAGCCCAAAGTTTTTCAAACAGAACTTTCCAAAGTTATTAATATTTTTATCAAGTAAGAACAGATGAAATTCATTGAAGATGAAAGGATCAGAGAAAAGCAATTCCCAAATTTATTTGGAATAACAGGAAACCCAGAATAGTCAAAACATTACTAAGCAAGAAAGAGGAAGACAGAGGTATCACAATACCAGACATGAATTATATTATAGGGCTATAGTAACAAAAGCAGCATGGTATTGGTATCAAAACAAAGACTAATGGAACAGAATAAAAGATATGGAGAAAAATTCACAAGTCTTTAACCATATAATATTTGTGGAACAGAATAAAAGATATGGAGACAAATTCACAAGTTTTTAACCATCTAATATTTGACAAAGGGGGCAAAAATATAATGTGGAGGAAAGACAGCCTGGTCAATAAATAGTGCTGGATGAACTGAATGGCTATATGCAGATAATTAAAACTAGATCCCTATCTCTGACCCTGCACAAAAATCAAATCTAAATGGATCAAAGAATGAGAAATCAGACGAGCAATTATACAATTGCTAGAAGAAAAAATAGGATTAACACTCTATGACATTGGTGTAAGCACTTCTTTCCTCAACAAGACTCCCATAGCTCAAGAACTAAAGCCAAGAATCAATGAGTGGGATGCCATTAAACTGAAAAGCTTCTGCACAGCTAAAGATTTGGTCAAGAGAATCAAGAGAGAACCTACAGTATGGGAGAAAATCACTGCATGCTATGCCTCTGACAGGGATTAATATCCAGAATATATAAAGAACTCAAAAAACTGAACACCCAAATCATAAATAATCCAATCAATAAATGGGCTAGGGAACTAAACAGAAACTTCTCAACATAAGAAGTCCAGAAAACTAATATATATATGAGAAAATGTTCTACATCACTAGCAATCAGAGAAATGCAAATCCAAACTTCACTGAAGTTCCACCTCACTCCAGTCAGAGTGGCAAAAATGAAGGGTATGAATAATAACAGATACTGGAGGAGTTGTGGGGAGAAAGGAACACTAATACACTCTTGGTGGGAATACAAATTGGTTCATCCACTCTGGAAAGTAATGTGGAGACTCCTCAAAATATGAGGGTTGGAACTACCTTATAACCCAGTTATCCTGCTCCTGGGTATTATCCCCAAAGAGCTAGAATCAGCACAGTACAGAGACACAGCTATACAGATATTTATAGCAGCTCAATTTGTAATAGCTAAACTATGGAACCAACTTAGATGCCCCTCGCTGGATGAATGGATTCATAAATTGTGGTATATATACACAATAGAGTTCTACTCTGCTATTAGAATGATATCATGCCTTTTGCATCCAAATGGATGGAAATGGAAAAAATTATGCTGAGTGAAATATCCCAAACTCAGAGACTTAAGGGCCAAAGGTTTTCTCTCATATGTGGGAGCTAATATAAAACCTACCACAGGATGATAGTTAGCTGACCTTAAGTAATAAACTCATCATTGTTGAAACTCCATATAATTTGGGTAAACCATACCTAGGAAGGTGGGGGTAGAAGGGAGGGAGGCAGGGAAGGGAGAGAGGGATAAGGGGGGGACTATCAATACAATGGGAAATACTCAACTCCCATTAGAAGCCTAGCTATGCATAGACAGGCAGAGAACCTCAGAAATGTCAACAATTATTATACATGTATATGTTCATTTCAGATTATAGTATGGTGGAATTACAGAGGAGACATGAGCTCGGGGAATGAATGAAGGGAGGTAGATCCTGGTCTAGGATCCAGTTCAACTTACTATTTCACCATGTCAATATCCATGTATGCATGATTATGTAACAACAATTCCCTCTAATATGTACATCTATGTTGAACTAATAAAAAAAGAGAAATAGCTCATAACTCTCTTTACCATTTTTTTTTTCTGGTAAGGGTTGAGTCATAAAGAGTTTTTACAGTAGCTGAAAGAATTTCTATAAAAACATATCCCTGATTAACAATGCCACTGGTGACATACTGGCTTTTTAAATTAAGTAAGACTTTTTTTCAATTTTATATATTCAGTTTTATTCATTTTATTGCAGCATTTTGTTGTTTTTGAATAATGTTTTATTTTATTTATGTGCTAATGATTTTTATTAGAATAGGAATATATAGGAGTTTATGCTTAACAAACTTACATTTTTATTGATATTTTATAAAATACATATGTATATGTAGTAAAATATTTTTGCTAGCTTATATGTAATATATACAAATATATATAATTTACATATATATTTTTATATAATTTTTGAGGTACTAATGATTGAACCCATGGATGTTGAACCACTGAGTCATATCTCCAGCTCTTTTTATTTTTTATTTTAAGATAAGGTCTAAGTTGATTAAGTTGGCCTTTAACTTGCAATCCTCCTGCCTTAGCCTCCCAAGTAACTGGGATTACAAGCATGTGCTACCATGCCCAGCTAAAAAAACATATTTTAAATATTTGAAATAAATTAAAAATTTTCCACTCATTTGAAGTTCAATAAATTATAAATAAATCCCCCAATATTGATACTAGTATTCAATGTTATATGAAAGAAATGTGGAACTATGTTGTTGTCATTGCGTCCCTACAATCGGGAGAGTTGTCTCTTCTCCTTCATACTATGGCAAGTACGCAAAAACTTCATTCAGGTGGTACCTATGATTTGGTGGATTCATCTTTCTTTGTTTGCAGGAATCAATTGCCAGAGTTTTAAAAAATATTGTAAGTTAGTCATTAAGATGGCAATATTAAATATTGTTCTATGAACTTACAAATATATTAAAAACAAAGATAATAAATCTCAATATGTCACATCCCACTTACTTCACTGTGTTTACTATTACTTATGCTCTCAGGTTACTAATGTCTATTTTGTCTTTGATATGATGGAAATATCATACAGTAATGTGATACTTTGCATCTTCCCCAAATCTCTGTTCCATGCATTTTGTTGATAGTTTGCAATTGGTCGTGGTGGAAGTATTTTCCCACAGAAATTAGGAAACTTGATTTAAACTCTATATAAATCAGCACTTCATTTATTCTTTATTACCTAGACAAGATAGTGATGGAGAGAATATCAATAATGTAGATTAAATTTAAAAGTGTGCTCTGTTTATAGTCATTGAATAGCACAATATTAGGAAATATTTTTCCAGTATTCAAAACTATTTTTAAATAAATCCTTAACATTAATGATAAACAAATGAACAACGTTAATATATCTTCATCATTTTATTCTACTTATTCATGTAAAAATAAATATCAACCGGGTCTGGAGCAGTGGCTCGGTGGTTACGGTGCTTGCCTGGCATGCGCAAGTACACGGGTTCAAACCCCAGCAATCCACGTAGACAACTAAGAGTCAGAGCAATGAAAGCCATGTGAAAAACTCAATAAAACTCTCTCTCTCACTGTCCTTCTCTCTTTAAAATAAATAAATAAATAAATAAATAAATAAATAAATATCAACCAGAATCATTATTGTTGCTCCACCAGTTTTTCTGTTTTAACTATAGGTTATCTATGGATAGAAGAATTTAGCAAATACCAATGAAAGCATTCTGTGGCAACATGGAATTGGCAACATGGAATTTACAATAAAGGGTATGTGTGTATTTTATTTATAAATTTATGTACATTTTTATGTTAATTAAGTTTGCAATGAACTTATATGCGTGCTTGCTCCCATCCCCCTCCAGGTAAGATGGTTTTTAAACATTTCTCAGCACACACTACAGGCAGTAGATCTGTTCCAGGATTTTGTGTCACTGTGGAATCATCCTGCAATGTCTGTTTCTTCAGAGTGAACCTTGGATATTACTGGGAAACTTTAGTCTCTCTAATTCCCAGGTGTGAAACTCACAGGTACTGGTTTTTGAGGGATTTCGATGCAACTGAACTCTAGTTACTGCTCTGTTTTTCTGTTCCATTTCTGGACTAAATAATTTCTTTTAAA
The DNA here is from genome assembly GCA_004027875.1 of Aplodontia rufa. Taxonomy (NCBI): domain Eukaryota; kingdom Metazoa; phylum Chordata; class Mammalia; order Rodentia; family Aplodontiidae; genus Aplodontia; species Aplodontia rufa. Next base: position 21,214 of record PVKS010004761.1, read on the forward strand.
ATTTCATGTGTGGCATATCTTTAGAAATCTTAAAAAATACAACTTTGTTTATCTTTGTTAAGGGTTTAAAAAAATCAATAAGTTCCAAACATGAATTCATTGTGTGTTTGCCCTTGAGTACCTCTATGAGTATGGAGGTGCACAGTAGCAAGGGTATATGAACAATGATACGATAGTATCTCTGCCTGTGGGATTCCTAGTCGCTCCTTAACATCAGAATCACAATTTCTGCAAATTTTTGCTCTCATTAGACTCCCTGTCTATTAGAATGAATTGATCTGTCTGTTCCTTTTACATAATTCATTCTTTCATTCAGCAAATAGTGTTTTTAAAGTTTTCAATGTGCTAGGCACTGGGCCCACAATGGTGAGTAAAACCACTCTTGGCCCTTGTGGAACTTTAGCCTCTAATGGAGAGGCAGATATTAATTAATTAACCACCAAATTAAATTGAAAGCTGTGGTAAGAGCTATGAGTAAAAATATAGGGAACTTTGCTTATAACAAGATCTAACATTCCAGCAAAGACTTCATTGGAGCTATGATATTTCAACAAAAATGTAAAAGCTGAGTAGAAATCAATGATATAACAGGGGAAAGAAATAGGCAATGAGGACAGGAAAGAAAGCTAGTATATTTGGGAAGCAAGCAATAGGGAAAAAGATGGCTAGATATCAGAGAGGAAAGATGTGTACGGGTCAGAACATGTAAAAACCTTGAAGAACTACTGGGAAGTTTGAGTAGTTGAATGATATGATCTGATATGATTTTTTTTAAAGAGAGAAGGAGAGTGAGAGAGAGAGAGAGAGAGAGACAGAGAGAATCAATTTTTATTGAGTTTTTCACATGGCTTTCTTTGCTCTGACACTTAGTTGTGTACGTGGGTGCTGGGGTTTGAACCCATGCACTTGCACATGACGGGCAAGTGCTGTAACTGCCAAGCCACTGGTCCAGCCCTTGATATGGTTTTTAAATCCCATTTTGTTCTATCTTCCCAGATGTGTAACACTTATAAGAGGTATAATTGAATGCTAAATATACCACTATGGTAACTTTAAAATATTTATGATTATTATGTTTAATTAAAAATTTGGGACTTAATGTGTTGCTTTGTCAATAGTGGTTTGGAAGGAAATCAAAATGTAGGGCATTTGTTAGGAGGCTATTAATGTGGCAGTCCAGTGAGAGATCATGAAAGCTTGGACTTGGAAGGTGCTGATCATGCTGGAGAGAAGTGATTGATTCAGAGATATTTAGGAAGTGAGAGGAACAGGATTTAGTGATATGTTGGGTACTGAGAGTAAGGAAGAGAGCAGTTTCAATTTTACTGATTTCTTTCCTGGGCAACTGGAAGATAGTGCCAATCACAGAGAAAATTGTCACAGGACTCTGTTTGAGGTCTAGTTTTGAACATTCTAAGATTGAAGTATCTTTGAGATCTCATAGCAGAGATGTTGATTGGCAACTACATATACCAGTGTTTATGTGGTGTTACTGTTATTATCTTCTTAGAGAAAGTGAACTCTTTGAAGCTGGGAAGCGTCATATCACTCAATGTTCTTCTTTTCAGGCAGCAGATGCTGACTGCAATGAAACAGACAGGAGTTTATTGAAAAAATATTGGGTATCTCCCAGGTTTAAGGGAAAGTTGGCACACTAGGCATGAGAAAATATTTTGAGGAACAAAGCCCCAAATCCCACCTTGGAACTAGGTTGTCCCAGCAGTCGTGGCAGAACACTAGGTGTCACATTTGTAGTGCCAACGCTCAGCTGTACTACAAACTGCACCCTACTGTCATTTCTATGTCGGGCTTGGTCTTGCAGTGTCCATCACGAAGTCAGCAGATAGTGTGAGTGACCATCACCACTGTGTATTGATTGTCAGAGCTGGAACTTTTCTCTAGCTGCCAGAATGACTGAATATTTTCAGCTTCTGTGAGGGAAGAAGCTTTTGCCCTTTTGCCAAGATAATAAAGGGAAGACTCCCTGCTCTCCCAAAAAGGAAATTAGTTCTGATGCCAGAGAGCTAACAGAAGTGGTAGATTTCCACTTACATATGTCTTATTCATTTTTGTATACTTAGCAGCTCATGTAGTGGGAGCATATAAGAAATAACTGATTTTGAATCAATTTTTAACATTATTTAAATAATGAATTAGATTAATTCAGAATAAAAAATCCCCTTCACATTGGTCATGTTGACCATCTATTACAAGATTATTATGTATCACTTAAATTTGATTTTGAAAACTAACTTCCCTATGATAGTCTATAATTATATAATTTGTTATTTAGAAAATACAGTATTCTTTCAAAACAACTACAATGGCCTTATATTTCTTATTTGGGGGATGTAGGGAAGATTTCAGTGCCCAAAATATGTTAGGTATTTTGTTTAAGGAAAACATTTTTTCCCTCGTCTCTCCTTTCTTAGCTGTGCCTTTCAATGTTAACAGATACATAACATTTGACATTTCCTATTGTTTCATGGAATATTTTTGTCCTAGAACGTATTTCATGTTCCATCAGTCCCATTTGGATTGATGGAGTGCAATCATTTTGTGTATCTCTTACCTTCTTCCCTTTTTAATGTTTAGGACCTTTTAATTTTTAGTTTTCTTTCACAAATTTGAACACAAAAATTTTGAAAAGTCCTTCATCATTTTTGTAAATTATAAAAAGTTAATAATAAAGATTCCAAGTGACTCTTGTTTAATGATAGTGATGACTGAGGAAACAAATTTCTTATTAATTTGAGATGACTAATCTTACTAGACCATTTCTCCTTCAGATATGCAAATTAGACAGTTTTATTTGCTTATTTCCATTTCACCTCTTAAGTTTGGCGTGAAATGAAAGCTTTTCATTGCTTTTCTCTTCTAATTTTTCAACTAATATTAATCTCTTGACTTTTTTTTTCATCTTAGGGATAGGTGCTGGGGAGTAAGCATTCTACCACTGAGCAAATGCCTGGCCCCTGACATAGTTTCTTACTATAATAAGAACAGTTAGAAAAGGAAGGTTGTATTGTAATGCTCGCTACCTGTCCATTTAATTCAAACTCCTGTGGTGGCTTATACTGTGTCAGTCATGTGGGCAGCCATATGTGTGAGAATATTCCTCCCTGTGTAGTTTTAGGAGAGCACCGGCCCAAGAGGGCTTTGGGTAAGATTTGGAAGGTAGAAGTGAAGCTGTGGCCATCACTCTAGAAGGCTGGCATGGTTAAATGTGCCAACAGACAGATGCAGAAATGCCAGCAGCTTCCAGCTGGTCCTTGCTTTTGTATGCAGCCTTTCTTCCTGACTGACAACCCAGATGAGTCACAGTAGTTCCAGCCTCAGTCCCAGACTCTACATGAACTTACTGAAATAGTATCTGCATTTTCTACTGACCTCTTATGAGCCTTCCTTTTATAGCCCATGTCAGTAGCTGGATGTTCTTGGCTTCTTAAACTGGTTGGCTGGCTACTCTCACTGATCATCCAGCTTTCCCTTCTGGACCTCCATCTGCCCAGTCCTTTCCCTAAATCTCTAAGTCCTGACTCTTGTAATAAATCCCTTAGCCCATAACTCACAGTGCATTAGGTTCCTGATTGAACCCTAACTGATTCAGTTTTTCATGCTGAAACTTATTCTGATACCCTTTCCTTTGCCACTTGTTTTTTTTTTTTTGTCATGAATTACTAGCTATTTTTCAGGTTTAAGATTTTTCTCTTGACCTACATACATTTGGTTTCCATTATGAACAAGAAGTGTAAATTAATTTTTCTAGAGTTATTCAGTGTTCTCATTCTAGTGCATTCTCAGCATAACCCAAATCATAATCATACTTTAATCACTCCTTTCTAAAGCTGATTATGGGGCTGGAGTGGTGGTTCAGAGGTTACAGCACTTGCCTGGCATGCCTGAGGACCCAATCTCGAACCCCAGAACCACATATACAACTGGATGTTGGAGAAACCAGAAACAGATGAAAAATAAATAAAATGGATTCTCTCTCTCTAAATCTCTTCCTCTCTCTTTAAAAAAAATTTAAAGATGATTATGTGAAAACTTTGAGCAAAGTCATGTGGGGATGTATGTAGCAATCAGATGATCTCATTTGAACTGAATAAAATATACTTTTGTTCTGTGATTTTCTTATTGGAACTGTAACCAAATCAGTTTGAGTCCTTAACACATGTGTTCAAATATGGGTAAATTTGCTTAATGCTGTTTTAGATCACAGGTGAAGGTTTTGCAGTGTGGCTTTGTTTCACATCTACTTATAATGGAGGGCAAATATATATTGTCTAGTAGAGAGTAGGGACATATGGACAGATCTTTTAAAGATTATATTAATTAGGTGTATGAAAAAATTAAGCTAACATGTAAAAAATATATTGCAGACATTAATTGTATGCTTAATAAACTGACTTTTAAAATGTAATCCTTATGGGTGCAGTGGCTCAATAGTTGCGGCGCTTGCCTGGCATGCATGAGGACGTGGGTTCAAACCCCAGCAGCAAGTACACAATGAAATGTCGGAGCAACAAAAGCCAAATGAAAAAGTAAATAATAAAATTGATTCCCTCTCTCTCTCTCTGTTTCTCTCTCCCTCTCTCTTTTTTTTCATTGTTAATTTAATCCATACTGCTAAGAACAATTAAAGTCTACTCCTACCCCAGATTCCTGCCCAGGGAACTATGGTGAAAGAAAGGGGGAATGGTTTGTGCAGTAAAAAAAGTAGTGGGGTCAAATATCAGTCCTATGGCTTACTAACTGGCTGAACTCGAGTAGGGCATTTAAACTCATTTTCCCGCAATTAATTAATTTGAAAAGTGAGATGACAATTACACATTAATTAGTTACACATACAATTAATCTTAGGACAGTCATAACAATGTTAACAAGTTGCAGAGCATGTTATAATTGGTAGTCATTAGTTTAGTCTTTCTATATATGTGGATTTTTTTCTACATACTGTCTTTAAAAATAAAGCAATAGAAAAGGTGCTTTAAAACAAAAACAAAAACAAGAACAGTTGGGTATACCATCAACAATTTCTAGTTGGGAGAGACATTGATTAATTGAGAAATAAAAAGTTGAAGTAATCAAAAACATGATAATCATATATAAATAGTAATGTGAAATAATATTTATGAGAATAAAAAATTAGAGCCATTCTAAATGTCTGATGATGGGCAAGTGTTCTGTCAGTTTTGTTAAATATTTGTCTTGGACAGTAATGGAGCCATTAAAATATTTATGAAGATTTTATAATATTGCGAATGTTTAAATATTGAAGGAAAACTAAGGTACAGAACACTGTGCATAAGAATACATTGAAAACTAGTGGGAAATACTTGAAAATATCAATGATAGTGGACCAACAAGTACATTTTTTTCTTTTCTTCTTTTTTTTAGTGTATGTTTTCTTAATTTTTTCTTATCTTTCTAAAAAAGTGTAAGCTTTATTTGAGAAGTATGAACTATTGAGTATGATAATCTGCTGCATAGTCATAAGCATGTATTCCAAAATATAATAACAGAGAAGCTAATAAACTGCATTTTATTTCATTTGTAAAGCTAAAAATGTATATGAGTAAACTTTTCTTAAACAGTTGGCATGGATTTTTATCCTCCCCTCTCTTCGTTCCACAATTATTGCTAGGTGTAAATGTTCTGGCACTAGTGCAGCATTTAATTTTCAGCAGAGAATTACATGCAATATTTATATATTATATATCATTACTTTGAAATCAGCTTATGATAAAGGAACCCAGAACTCTTCTGCAGGGCTGCTTCTTTCTGTTTAAAGAGGCATCCTTTCATTGAAGTGTAGTAATGGCTGTAGTACTTTAGCAAATAGCTATAAAACATGGAAATGTCTTCCTTTTTTTGTATTAATCCATCAGGAAGCTTTCAGGGATTCTTCTTGTCTAAAATATTCATAGGCAGCAAAATGTCCTGAATGCCCTACAGAATTTGTGCAGAGCCAAGCAGATGATTGATAGTGAAGTTCTGTTCTGAGTCACTCACAGTACGTAATTCTATTTGTCTTGCCAAATACAGGAAAGCTGGCAACTCATAACAGGTAAAGGTAACAGATACCATATTTTCTTAAATTTAAAATAGAACTTTGTGTCTCCACTTCACTGTATTCCACTGAATATTGCAAATTTTTATTAAATAAAATAGAAAACAGGTGAGCTATTCCTTGTAGAGTAACACAAAATCTCATTAAGTCATTTTTTATATTGCATCTCTCTCTCTCGTATATGTTTGTCTGTGTGGACATATCTTATGTAAATGATGTATAAATGTTATCTAATTAACAAAAAAAAAGCATTGGAATACCTGGTTCAAGAAAGGTATACAGTAGACACTCATGTGTTCTTTACGATGAAATAAAATCTTCCAGTATTTTCACATTAGTGTTTTCAAACTATCAGTCAGTTTTCCATTAAAGTGATGTTAAAACTGAAGTTCCATTCAAGTTTATCTCATAAAGTCAGGTAATGTGATAGATGGGCAGTAGACAATATTGCAACTGCTAGTTGGATTTAGCACATTGAAACACCCTGACTTCCTGAGGGCATGATTCTGTCATTTGCACTTGTGCAGAAGTCCCTGAGTTTTGGCTGAGTCAGGACCTTAGAATCAAGCCTGGAGGGCTTACATTTGGATTATACTTCAATGTATAAATTCTCATTGTTCGTAACAGGTATTATGCTGCCATATCTCCGAAGTACATTGCAATGTATAGGTAAGATAGAGTAAATTAATTGAAGTAGTTATTTTTAATCAATCCATAGTGATGGTATCCTAGAAATATAGAAATGCAGCATCCCTGTGAAGAAAAGAAACAATGTAAATCTGTTGAAGAAGGGAGGGCTGCTACCTATGGACCAATAGTCGTACATGTGTACTTAATTTGGTGGACTATAATCAGTTAAAGTTGACATCATATTTCAACATTATTCAACTTTTATTCATAAATATTGCTTTGCACTAGTAGGAAATCAATGAAAATTATAGTAAGTAGAAACCAAAAGAGGTGTTAGGCTACACACAGTAATCATTTAGGCAGAATTATCAATTGATGGTTTTCATGTGATATTTCCTAGACCTTGCAATTTGAGTATCGCTTTGACCACTTTGCTTTATATTTTTTCTTGAGCTCTTTTACAATATTTTCTTGCCTTTGCATATTCCTTAAGGTCTTTTTTTTCTAAAACTGGTACAACCACTCTGGAAAGCATCCTTATGGTCTTTATTCCTTAAAAATATGGTTACTTTCCAATCTTTGAGACAAGCAAGAAATTTGGCCATTGGCAAAGGAAAACATTTACTGACACAGGTAAACGAAAATGTACACGTCTGACATATCTGGAAATCATATTTTTGTTAATTGTAATTTGTTGAGAAAACCTTATACCCTTTCCAAGGAGGTGGCGAAAAGTTGCTTTTAAAGTGATATGAAGATGAAGTAGAATTTGTGGTTTTTCTTTGTCTCTTAGTTTAGCTAAAGAAAAAAAAAAAGAAACATGCTAATAGGTTAGTTTGTTAAATTTCCCAACTTCCCAATTTAAAACCATTTAGAAGTTGTGATGTTGGGCTAAATTTATGACTTTTAGACAGCAGTATGCCAAAGTTTTTTGCTGCTCTTTTGATTAGACTTATGATTATAATTGGTGGTATATACATTATGGAAAACTTTTCAGCTGTTTTGGTACACGCGCTAATGTGTAGATTTTCCTTAAGTGTGACCTAATGTTTTTCAGCCCTTTGATTTTCTGAATATTGAAGAGGAATTTTCACAGTTAGGTTTTTAAAAGCAGCTGATTCCAAAGAGAAACAATGTGCAATATTTATCCTTCTATGTCTGGCTTATTTCATTTAGCTTAATGTCCTCCAGTTTCACCCGCACAATTGCAAATGGCAGGATTTCCTCTTTTAAGGCTGAATAATATTCTGTTGTATATTTAAATACCATGGTCTTTTTTTTAATCTGTTGATAGGTCCATGTATACTTATGTTGTATACACATTTTGGATATTATTAACAGTGTCACAATGAGATATGGAGAGATGAATGATAGTTGCAAGGGATGGAGGGTGAGAGAAATGAGTAGATGTTGGTGAAAGTCTGCAAACCTTCATTTATAAGGTGAATAAGTTCTGAGGACCTAATGCACAGCATGGTGTGCATAGTTAATAGTAATGCTTTGTATACTTAAAATTTGCTAAGAGAATAGTTTTTAAGTATTACACACACACACACATATGCATGCACAAAGTGGGAACTTTGTGAGAGCAGATATGCTAATGAGCTTGATTGTGGGAATCATTATGGAAGATAGATACATTTTTATCAAAACACCATATTGTGCTCCTAACCATATACAATTTTTTTTAAATTTGAGAGGTCATTAATTTATTAAAGATGTTTATTGAGCATCTACTCTGTTTCAGATGCTCTATTGGGCCTGGGACACAACTACACATAAAAGAGTGGTTGTCCCTCTTCTTGGGCTTACATGTTAGTGGAGAAAGCAGATAATGCCTGCTTATCCTGGTAAATACTCTAATGGAAGTAAAGAGGGAGCTCTGGGGACTGGAGCGGTGGCTCAGCAATACAGCGCTTGCCTGGCATGAGTGAGGACCAGGGTTTGAAACCCAGCACCACAAACGCAAATAAGTGTCACAATAACAAAAAACAGATGAAAATATAAATAAAATTGATTCTTTCTCTCCCTCTCCCTCTCTCTCTCTCTCTCTCTCTCAAAAAAGAAGTGGGCTCTGATTGATGGTAAAAGTCAAGGCAAGGGGGCATTGTGTATGTGTGAAGTACTTTCAAGGAAAGTGTTTTTGTTATGCTGACATTCAGCTGAGCTCCAAAGATGAGATGGAGCCAGCTCTGCATGCAAATAGCCAGAGGAAGACTGCTTCCAGGAAGAGTAAGTGAAAAGGCATTGAGGTGGAACAGAGATTACTATAAAAGTCCAGAAAGAAGAACAGTGGCTAAAGCTCAGTGAGCGAGGGTGAGAGTAGTGCAAGGGGAGGTTGAATAGAAAGGTGGCAGTCAGATGGTGAAGGGCTTGGTGGCAATGTCAAAAAGTTGAAATTTTATTCTGAGAGCAGTGGAAAGTCTTTGAAGGGCATCAAGCCTGGGAGAAATATGAACTGATTTAAATTTTATGAAAATAATCCTGTTATGTAAAGACTATGTACTTAAGGAGATATAGGGAAATACCAATGGCAAGAGAGGTGGTAAATTAGGAAGCTGCTGCCATAAACCAGGAAGAGGATAGCATTAGCTGAGAATAAAGTGATAGCAGTAGGGAGTAGTGGACTGATTCAGTGCATTTTTGGATGTAGAACTGACAGGTCTTAATGGTGGATTTGGAGGGAGGGGAACCATGATATAAAAGATACTATAAAATTGTGCAGTATTGAAATATGTGCTGATTTGTGTAGATTTAATTTGACAATATGGAAGAAAATTGTCTTTAAATGTTTGACCTTCTACTCTTAAGTGGACATGAACTTATTTGGTGAGCTCTATTTGATAAGAAGAAATAAAGAAAGGCAGTAAATTTAGGGGTTATAAGAGCAGTTTAGGAACCAGATCACATAATTGAATCCCTTTCATCCAGTGTTAGCTATGTGACCTTGGGAAAGCCCTCAGTTTCCTTACTTGGAAAATTATGATAATTGCAATTACTCAGAATATTGTGACTAAAATGAAGCCATTCACCCAAAGTGCTTGGTATACCATGGCACAGGGTAAACTCAATTTCAACTATTAATTTTTAATAAAATGGGGATTTCAAAGCACTAATCTAGGTGTTGGAGAAACAAGAAAAGATCATCATTTTCTATCTGGATATTTGATATTTACTTTGGATAAATTAACTTACTTTTCCTCCTTTCTACTCAAATTCAAACTTTTAGTTTACTTACATCTTTTACAGAACTGAGTATCTTTGTTTAAAATATCTTGTTCATGGATAAAATTTAAACCATGTAGAAATATTTTTGCTTGCATTTGTTAAATTTATCAATGAAAATTTTACTTTTCTTAAGGCTTGAATAAAATTTTTTGTATACCACCAGTTTTTCCTAATGATATTCTATCCATCTATCTTAAGAACTACCATAGAGTAACACTTATTTCCTCTCTAGTTATTTCATTAAGTGTTATTTCCCAGGACAGTCTGATTCCCTAAGCATGGTCTGAGCTGACAACATGGACTTGAAGACAGGAGGTTTGGTGTAACTCTGTTTATTGATGTTTCCACACAGAGGTTTTGGCAACAGAATGGGTCATTTCTGTCTGCTTCTATGGCTATCCCTCTGAGCAGTACTTTGGAGCAGGAGCCATATCAATGGGAGGCATCCTCATTAGTGCTGCAGCCATCATCAATTAAAACTCATCCTTGGCAAGGATTGTCCCTCTACCTCCTGTCTGTTTGTAGAGCAATTCTGTAATTTTAAAGAATAACTTAATTTGGCTCCTCTTTCCTTTGGTTGACAGATGAACAAATAGAAAAAATATATAATACAATAGTAAAAATTTATAATACAATAGTAATGATCACTTATTGAGGACTTATCTTTTCTTACCAACATTATTATTCAACTCTATGACTTGAAAAAGTAAGAAAAACTGATAATGTGGATGAATAAGCATTCTATGCCTACATTAGTTTACTTATTTGCTTAGCTTTTATTTCTATTTATTCTGCACCCAAGAGCTCTGAACTTGCAGCTGGGGAATTGTGTTTAGGTATGGGGTTAAGAAAGTGAGTGGTTGGAGAAAGAATGGGTATATTTAGGCAAAAGTAGATAAGTAGACAAAGTCTCTGCAGCAGCATTTGAAGCTGCCTTTGATCAGTCCCATTGTGTTTAACATAATGGAAACAATTTTGATTTCGGTGTCCAGGTTGGACTCCTGCTTTGAAGCATGTTTAGGCTGAGTGACAGAGCAGAACCAGGACTGTTTATAGCTTGGGTATACATTTGTGCTATCATGAATCCAGTTGTGACATTCTTTTTCTAAATTGAGAATTTATGACCATAGGTGCATTAACTCAGGTAAATGTTATGGTAAACAAAAACTGTATGAGCCATTAGTTTAGTGGCTAGGATTCAAATGAAAAGAAATGTGATACAGATACAGGAAATAGGCCCATATCAATCTTTTTATCATGTTTCTATATAATAATATAAAGATATGTGAATATATTTATAATATAAATATAAATAAATTAAAATTCATTTAAATATGAATCAAAGGCTTTCAGGGACATGGAAACACCACTTATGGCTGAAGACAGGGCTTCGCTAATGGTAGCTTTTTGGAATGTCATGGCTTTTGTTTTATTGAGAGTAGTATTTTAGCTGGAGGATTTGGGGCATCTGGGTTGGGAGGGGAAATAGAAGTAGCACCTTATATCTTAGTGATGTAATATAATTTCTCTACTGTTATCTGATAAAAATATGATTAGAATCATATTTTTGATTTGGGGGTTGAATATAATAATTTGGGGGTTGAATTTGTGCTTATTTTGAGGCATACTGTGCACAAGGGCCCAAGAAGTGCACAGTTGAGAGCTGTTATAGGTAATGAAGGAAAAGGACAATTGCCAAGTACCCACACTTCGACTGAGTACTACTGTGAAGACTATATAGAATCTACTCTTTTTTCTGGTGTCTGATATGTGATAGATACTCTGGGAATATTTATTGAACAAAAACTTATAATTTAGAATGAATGAAAAGTGGATGAAGGGTTGATGACATTCCTCAGAATCCGGGAATAGAAATATGTCCATGTTCACTCTCTGAGCAAGTGAAATACTTTAAAGTTCTGTGTGTGTGTGTGTGTGTGTGTGTGTGTGTGTGTGTTTTGGGAGTTAATATGCAGAAATTGTTCAATAAATGCTAATTTTCTTGTGGTTTAAGAATAAAACCAGCAAGCCAATACACTGGTACCACTGGGACCTATACAATAGACAATTCTATTCTCTTTCATATTGTAGGGACTTGTTTTGCTGTGGTTGCTGTGGTGGATTGGGAGAGAGATTTTTGGTTAATAAGGGGCAGGATAATGATCCACATAAATGCTATCTCGATTATTAGTAGGTTGCTTTCTGTTAAGGACCATGAGGTCCACTGTGGCTCACAACTGTTTTCTCTTTTTATAAAGCAAGTATCTCTAAGGGTCTTCATCACCAGTGAAAACAAAGGAATGAAACAGAGACTACTTTTTTCTCTTTCTTGTTTTTCCTTTTACACTCCTTTTGGCTATATTGATGAAATAAATAGATTGGAACCTAGTTGATTTATTAAATTGACCCTGATCAATGTGGATTGCTGCAGGACTAGTTAAGTTGATGAGGAAAGTAACCAAAATGAACAGATGTTGAGCAGCCAAAGCTACATCATTTTCCTTAATACAAATTTTTATTTGTTTTGAACTATCAATTTTGAAATGAAGCAGGTAGTCTTACAGGGGAAAGGCTTTTTTCTTAGTCTCAAAAACATAGCCATTTTAATTGTAATTGTCTTTTTATGATCCCAAATAGGATAGATTGTTTTTTGAAACTTATTTCCTGAAATAAAACTGGAAATATTGGGGTTAATAATAAATAAAATGCTAGAAATGTTTAGCAGACAGGAGGTCTTGAAATTTTTTAAGTTTTCATAAGAAATATGGTGGAGAATGAAACAAGGATAATTCTATACATATTCTCATCACCAGTGTTCTACTTCTAAGGGAGAAATGTGTGCATACCCACACACAATGATTTAAAGCAGCATTGATTTAAAACTAGAAATGCAATAGAGAAAGGTTTCTCATCTGATGGCTTTAATATAGTAAAATTCACCTTTTTGAAATTGTAGCAAACATGTGAATTTTTATCTATTCATCTTCTATGGATGATTTCTAGTCGGAGAATAGTGGCTGACAGCATTCTATTCTAATGTTTCTTTGATATTATTGTTCTTCTGCAAACAGTTTGTTACAATTTGGTCTGATTCATAATAAGAATTTAGAGATACATTTTCACCTTCTTCCCAGGGAGTACAGTTATCTTTTAGCAATTCTTTTGTTGGGTACAGCAGAAAGAAACTTGCCACATGTATCTTTCAAGGAGATTCTTTTTACAAAGTAGTCTACTAGCATTTTGCAGCTGGAAAGAATCACACAGAAGGAACATGATTATAAAATAATTTCTCACTTTCCAAGAAAAGGAATCCCATGCTCTGATAGTATATATTTCCCTCTGGGGTCATGATGTAATATCATTTATATGGACACGTGTAGGTTTTCTGTTTCTCTTACTAACTCTGTGTGTAGTATAGACAGATACTTTTTTTTCTTCTGTGAAAAGAGGGAAGGACTGTTGCAGAGAATTGAGAAACCTGATATTTGTAGAATATTAGAAGCTGTATAAAGACATTGAGAAACTACTTTTATTAGTTTTCCCACAAAACAATCAGGTAGAAAACAGACATGACAATGTGATGTAAATGATGGATTACCTAAGAGTTTACTCAAGGAGAACTGATGCTGGGGACCTGATTGCTAGTCTGCTGGAAGTACTAATTACAATAAAACAAAATGAGCAATAAGGCTTGAAGAGGCAAATAGTGATTGAGTGGGTCTTAATGGACAGGTGTATAAAAGGAAGGGAGAATTGAAGAAAGATGCTGTTAGTTTTGCAATTCCCATTGATGGTACCACTCTCAATTTCACTGAGCTTTGGCCAGATTTCTTGAAAGACAAGAGCCATTAGTGGGAAATTAAGTGATGAAATCACCCTTTTACCTTTATGAATTGTCTCTTTATCTCCAGTAATACTCTTTGCCTTAAAGTCTATCTTATCTGATAATACTGTAGGGACTCCAATCTCCTAATGCTTGCTATTTGCATGATATATCTTTCCCTATCTATTTGCTTTCAATCTAGTATCTTTATTAAAGGTACATGTCTTACTTATGTATCCATCTTGACAAACTCTGCCTTTTAACAAGAGTATTTAGTCCCCTAATTACTATTGTTTTCTATTTGATCAGATGTAGGACTACCTTTTCATTATTTATTTATTTTTTGCTATATGTCTTTGCACTCTTCTTTTGTTTACTCAAGATTCTTAACTCTTTTTTTAAATGAGAGAGAGAGAAGGACAGTGAGAGAGAGAAAGAGAGAGAGAGAGAGAGAATCAATTTTATTTAGTTTTTCATGTGACTTTCATTGCTCCAACACTTCACTGTGTATGTGGTACTGGGGTTCAAACCTGCATACTTGTACATGCCAGGCAAGCACCATAACTGCTGAGCTACCACTCCAGCTTCCATCTTTAACTCTTTACAGCATAAACAAAGTTTTACACAATTTTTAAACAGTGAAATACTGACTCTAAAAGAGTGATTTTATTAGGTTTAAAAAATGTAGATGTTGGTCATCTAATCTCATCTAAGAATAGAATTGGACTATTGAGAAAAGGGCTTAACTACCAAAATCTGCCAGACAAATATCACCTACATTAAGGCCTGGGTCTTTCTTTATTTCAGTTATCACATCAGACCCAGAGCTTCACTGGGACTATTACTTAGATTTTCATCCGTGTATGGCTCTGTGTAGCTCCTAAGCTTAACTTTATTTCTCCCCTTTACTCATTTTTGGAAATCCATCTATATGCCCTCTATAATGCATCTGCCCAAAGCAAAAATAACTACATTTTACATAATATCTTCTCCCTCCTTTTTACTTTTATTATTATTAAATAATAATAATGGTTAAAATAAAGTATAAAAGAATATTTAGCTTTCATCCATTTAGATGGGTGGCTGCTTTCTTTTGCATTCTTTTTGAATCCCTGGACTGGGAAGAGGTATAGACACACTACTTACTCTTTATAGTTGTTATCAAGATCTTCTCCATTCCTGAAGGAGCCATAGCTTTAACATGCATACCATCAGATTATAATACTGCTTGTTTCCCATTAATACTGATCTGGAGATTCCAAGTTGTTTCCCTTAATTCTCTGAAGATTTCAACACATAATTTGTGGTTATTCTCTCCATGTTACTCCATCCACAGTTTTTGGTGGGTGCGATATCTCAAGCAGAAGATCTCTTTAATGTCCTTATCTTCTTGATTTTTCCTTCTCCAATGATTCTGTCTCCTCCCTCAGCTACGCACCTCCATGATCTCTCTCCAAAATTCTTTTCACAGATTGAGACCTATAGTGCATGTTTTAATTTTCACTTTCTGCTGGTCATGAAATGAATGCACGTTGGAGACCTCCTTCTAAAGGAGTGAACTGACTCAGCACCTGTATGGCTTCATTTTGAGATCCATTGCTACATTTGTGCTGAGGTCAATGACTTACTAGTGGACATTGTAAGGCAGATTCATTATGAGGAGAAACAGAGCTACTTTGACTGCCACTTTTGGTTCAGGAGCTGCCCAGAAACTTGGGAATCTTCCTTAGACCGTGTGACAGTCTAAGATGATTATGCCCAACTTTTGCTTGCACTAATTTTCTTTTTGTGGTCAGATTTGTGTCATGATCTGGAAGTTCTCCTGGCTTTCTCTTAGCCCTATTCCTTTCAATAGTCATTTGCCCAATAAAATTTTTGCACTTTTAATCCATTCTTATATGGTTTTGAGTGAAGTATAACTAAACACTCACCCTGCTCTTATCTTTACTTCCATTACTATACATTTTGGACATCATGGGTCACGCACTTCTGTACTCCTTCAACTCACCTACTTCATTTTCACTTTGTTACATTTGCTTGTAAAATCCCAATTTTTGCTTATATCTGTTGATTTACCTATATTGTGTCTTCATCTTTATAGCTGAATGTGGCTGGATGTACAACCATTGTGAATTATCTCATTTAAAAATTGAGAACAGCATGTTTGAGGGCAATCCTATTTCATCCACACTCTCTCTTTCAGATCATCTCACCCACCCTCAAAAATTAAACCTTCAACATTCTCTTTCATGAACCTCTGATCACTCTGCTTCCTATTTCACTAAGGAAATGGAAACAACCAGAGGAGAGCATCTATATATCATCAAACCTACACATATGTGTTGACCTGCAGTGGTATGTACTAATTTTGCCTTTTCCTGATAGTAGGGTAGATAATTACTTAAGGGCAGTCCCTCTGTGCGTGTATTATATCCCATTCCCTCTGGCCTAATCAAGAATACTACTTCAGTAATTATCCTCACTCTTCCCTGCATCTTTATCACTCATTAGCATATAAGATCCTATTATTTATGGGCATAAAAGCATCCCATTTCACAACCAAAACAACAAAAAAATAAAATAAAACTCATTTATACCAAATGTCTTTCTAGGTACTGTCTGTTTTCTTTGATTTTATTTAGGACAAGATTTCTTGAAACTGCACATATTTTCACTGTTCACCATTCACTGTTAAATCCATTCCAATAACCATTTTTTTTTCTGATCTTGATCTGACCCCCCTCCCCATCTTAATCAGTAGAAATTCCCTTCTTCTATTTGCTCAGGCCAGTAGTCTTGGAAATATGCTTAACTTTTCTCATAGTCACAGATATCAAGTCCAGCCCACTAGCAATCCTCCTGATTCTACTCTGAAAATCTTTTTGTTGTCTGTATAGTTTTAGTACCTTCTGCTGCTACCACCTAGTCCCAACCATTGTCCTCTCTCACATGGATTATTGAAATGGACTTGTAATATGTGTTTTTCCTGGTATCAGATAGGATTAGATATTTCTATCTTTGACAGACAATCCCAAACAAGACTTTAAACAAGATTGAAGTTTTATGTTTCTCACATGTGAAATAATCCATATAGAGATGTTTCTGCTTTAGCATAGTGTTCTCATATGAGTGACCCAGGCTCCTTCTACCTCAAGGCTCCACATTAAAGTGAGTTCTTCTCATAGACTAAGATGGTCAGTAAAGCTTCAGCCATAAAATCTAGGTTTGATTCATCACATAGGCAGGGAGCTGGGAGATGAAATATTCCTTATTATAAAGGCAATTTCTGAAAATTGCACTTTTCATCCCTAGGGATGAGCTTAGTTACATTATGGAACATGGTTATAAGGAAGGATGGAAAATGCAGATTTTATTATGGGTGACCAAATAATCAGTTAAATATTATGGGAAGATAAAATAAATAATGAATGGCAACTGATCTGCTCTGCCATACCCCATTAGTGAATTAGCCATCCAGCAGTCCAAGCAATCCTTTAGAAACACAAATTTTCTGCTTAAGGCTTTTAAGTTCTTTAGAAGACCATAAGAACCTATGTGCTCTGGTTCCTAGCTGTCTAAGATTTAACTTTTTATTTTATTTTATTAGTGCTTTATAGTTCTATATAATGATGGGATTAGTTGTCACATATTCCTAGATGCACACAAATCAGCAATACAATTTGTTCAATATTCATCCCCCCCCCACTTCTACCTCCCTCCTCCTATATCCTGATCCCATCCTCTTTCTTCTGGGTCTTATATTGATCCTAAAAAGAACCCAAATACAGTGACATAATTCTTATACCTATGAAGAACACACACACACACACACACACACATATATATAGCTATAGATAGCTATAGTATATACAGTGACATTTATAACTGCTTGGAATGTACCTTACTTTATCTCAGTTCCAACATTTCCCCTTCTCCTCCCTTCCTATCATTCCTTATTATTCAAAATATTTGACAATAAGATTAAACATTTGTGTTTTTGTGTAGGTATGCAGCATAATTTATTCAAATATCTTATGAAGTATCTTGCAACTGTATCTCATAAATATTAACATTTGGCATTTTTGTTCTATGGATCTAATACATGAGTTTGTCTACCTTACTCCCAAGCCTGGGTTTAGGTTCAGCCTCCACAAATGAGGGGAAACCATTTGGCCCTTGACTCTGTGGGTTTGGCTAACTTTGTTCAGCATTATTTCTTCCAATGCTATCCATTTACCTTCAATAGATGCAATAATCATTGTTTCTAATAGCTGAGTAGAACTCCATTGTGTGTGTGTGTGTGTGTGTGTGTAATCAGAGCTTTTGGATCCCTTCATCCAGTGAGGGGCATCTGGGTTGGTTCTGTAATTTAGCTATTGTTAATTGAGCTGCTATGAACATTGATTTTGCTGTGTCACTGTAATGTGCTGATTCTAACTCCTCTGGGAAAATACCCAGAAGAGGGATAGCTGGATTGTATGGTGGATCCAGCCCTAATATTTTGAGGACTATCCACAATGCTTTCTAGTGCTGCTAGACCAGTCTGCAATTCCACCAACAGTGTGTTAGTGTTCCTGTCTCACAAAACCGCTCCAGCATCTGTTGCTGTTTATATTCTTCATCTTTGCCAGTCTGACTAGAGTGAGGTAAAATCTTAATGTAGTTTTGATTTGCATTTCTCTGATTGCCAGTGATTTAGAACACTTTCTCATGTATTTATTGGCTTGTTCAGTGTCCTCTGTTGAGAAGTTTCTGTTTAGCTCTCTGGCTCATTCATTGTTTGTGTTTTTGTTATCGAGTTTTTTGAGTTCTTTGTAAATTTTGGATATTAGTCCCCTGTCAGAGGGATCACAGGCCATGATTCTCTCCCATTCTGTAGATTGTCTCTTGACTGTTTTGAGGCATTTAACTTTTTATTGATGCATATTTATTGTACAGAATAATGGATTTTATTGTGCATAATTATACAGACATATAACAGAATTTGATCAATTTTATTCCCCAATACCTCCCCTTATCATTCTGTTCTCTCTTCCTCTGATCATCTTTCTCTCCTTTAATAGTCTTTCTTCTGCTTTCCTGGTGTCCTTTCTTTTTCTTCTTTTGAATGTAGCTTTCACATATGAGAGAAAAAATCTGGTACTTGTCTTTCTGAGTCTGACTTATGTTGTTTACCATCACACTGTCCAGCTCTATCTGGTTTCCTGAGAATGACAAGTCTACTCTTCTTTATAACTGAATAAAACTATGGAAGGAACTGGAGAGGTGGCTCAGTGGTAGAGTGCTTGCTTGGCATGTGTGAGGTCTTGTTTTCGATTCCCAGCACCACATACACAAATAAAGAAAAAACGTAAACCAAATGAAAAAAAATTTTTTTCTCTCTCTAAAAAAAGAAAGAAAAAAACTATTGTATATATGTATCAAGTTTTCTTTTTCCAATCATCTGTTGATAGATATCTAGGCTGATTCCATAATTTGGCAATTGTGAATTATGCTGTGATAAACAGGTATGTGTGTGTATTACTAAAATATGCTGAATTTAATTCTGTTGTGTAAATACTAAGGATTGGTCTAGTTGATTTATATGTTAATTTTATTTTTAGTCTTTTCTTGAGGAACCTCCATACTGGTTTCCATATCAACAGTATGGTCCATTTATTGAACAGATTATTTATTGAATTTATTATTTTTATTGAATGGATCATCTGCCCATTTATTGGATGGATTCTTTCTATCACTTTTTGGTGTTGAGTTCTTTATAT
Source organism: Aplodontia rufa (assembly GCA_004027875.1). Taxonomy (NCBI): domain Eukaryota; kingdom Metazoa; phylum Chordata; class Mammalia; order Rodentia; family Aplodontiidae; genus Aplodontia; species Aplodontia rufa. Next base: position 40,733 of record PVKS010004761.1, read on the forward strand.
ATTCTGGATGTTAAACCTCTGTCAGAAGAGTAGCTAGCAAAGGTTTTCTTCCATACTTTAGGCTGTCTCTTCATTCTGTTAATAATTTGCTTTGCTGTGCAGAAACTTTTTAATCTTGTGCCACCCCATTTGTTAGTTCTTGGTATATTTTTCTGAGTTTTAGGAGTTTTATCAGAAAATCATTGCATGTGCCTATACGTTAAAGTATTTCTCCTGCTTTCTTATTGGAGTTGCAGAGTTTCTGGTCTAATTCTTAGGTTTTTGATCCATTTTGAGGTGACCTTTGTGCAGGGAGAGAGATAGGGATCAAGTTCTATTTTTCTCCGAAAGAATATCTAGTTTTCCTAGCATCTTTTGTTAGAGAGGCTTTTTCTTCTCTCCAGTGTATATTTTTGTCACATTTGTATCTGACATCATGTTTTGCCACTCTCCCTTTATTTGCTTTGTCTCAGTCACACCATCTACTTTGTCATTCCTTAGAAAGTTCAAGTAGATTGCTCCCTCACGATGTCACCCTGAAACACTCCAGATTTCCATATATGCTTGCTATTGGTTTAATAGTGTTTGACTAAAATTCATATCATCCTGGAATCTCAAAGTATGACAGTTAGAAGTAGAGTCTTCATAGATGTAATTAGGTAAGGATCTTGAGATGAAATTGTCCTAAATTTAGAATGGACCCCAAATCCAATGACTAGTTTTCTTCTAAGAAGAGAGGACACAGAGACCTAAGAAGGAGTCCACATAAAAATGAAGGCAGGGATTGCTACAATCCAACAAACACTAGGATCCACCTGAAACAGGAATAGGCATTGGAGGCAGGATGTCCCACCAATTTTAGTCTTCTGATCTCCAGAACTGTGAGAGAATAAATGTATGTGATTTTGAGCTACCCAATTTCTGGTAATTTTATATGGCAGTCCTAGAAATAGATGCAAGGCCAGACTTCTTTCTTTCCTCCCATTGAATTGCTGCTAAATAAGCCCAACTCATTCAATATAAACAGCCACTCTTTCTTCTCACTACTCACAACATCCTTGTCCTATTTCCCTCACTGTACTCATTATAACCTTAAATGTTATATAATCAGTTTGTTTATTTTGTTTCCTCTCCACTAAAATATGAGATCCCAGTAGGACTTCGTCTATCCGATTTTCTGAAATATTTCCTGTGCTTAGAAGAATGTGGGCACATAACAGATGCTCAGAAAATACAGTAAATAAATTAAATGTGTGGATGGCATATCCTATAGAATATTTTCCACAGACAACAATTTTATCTGGAGTAGAATATGGAAATCCAGATATTGCTATTTTTCATTGCAGATAGGGGGCAGACTCCAGTGTTTTTTTGGAAGGTAAGGTTGGGATTTTCCTCAAAAAGCAGTTTGGGGTTTGCTCTGGTATTAGGATTTTTTTTTTTTTTAAATAAGATTTTTTGGAGAGAGTAAAGAGCACAGTACAAATGGCTTGTACCTGCAAAGTTTTTTTTTTTTATAGCAGTATCTAGATGTTGTCCACTTCAGCTATAGAAACCTCAGGAATCTTCCTGTGACCTTCTAATTCTGAGAAGGGTGGCCTCCGGATGTGCCTGCAAGAGACAGCTGCCAAGTATCTCCCCAAATTACTGAATGATTTGACCTACTTTATAATGTTATTTAATATGAAGCAATTGAAACTTTGGAGACTTGAATGCTAAGCTTAATCATTTTAGATTTTCCTGTAGTTAGCAGTTATAATACTTCCATGTTTGTAGTAATTAAAATCAGGACCAATTGTTTTGTTTTCTTGGCAGTAGAAATTGGAAGGTTTTGAAGGGAATGACTGTAATTTGTAAAATGGATTTTAGCAGATTGGGGAAAGATTAGAAAAGGAATCAAGAGGTGACTTCATATTTAGATGAGCGTTAGAAGCTGAAATACACATGAGACAGTAGGAAGAAAGGATGGAGGAAAGAGGGCCTGGAGACAGAATCAACAGTATCTGACACAGTAGAGTGTTTGCTTGTGACAAGTAAAGAATAAAAAACAAACCAAAATGATCTAAAGGTGCTGTTCTGGATAACTGATGGTGTAAACGGTGTAAAAAACTGAACAAAACAACAACAACAAAGTGGGATCACAAGAGGAGAAACAGGTTTGAAAGGCAAAATGGTGAACTCACTTCAGAATCCCTGCTATCTGAAGTGCTGCTGGGATAGTGAGGAGCTGCTCAGGATTTCTAGAAGGTTCAGGTGTTAGTTTGTGGAGTATTTATATTGAGCAGACAGATAGTCACAGAAACACACAGGCTAATGCAAGAGAAAAGAGGAGAGCAAAAGATACACTAGTATTACTACATTTGACTGTTGCAAAAATTAGACTTTAACTGCCATTGGTTTAGCATTATTTCCCTATCTTTAAAAGACCATGTTCTTTTTTATTTTCTTAGGTTTTCTTTATTTATGAAGGGACCAAGTCCAAATTCTGATGAATGAAATGATTTTGGTAACTTTGACTGGAGTCTGTATGGCCTAAAGGTTACATCACAACATTACCATCCACTTGGCACAGCTGCTCAGGAAAGTCTTTTATACAAAAGGCCAAAATTATCATAGGAATGAGTGAAGAATATAGCATATCCTTTTCTTGTACTGAGGGAGTGATCTTTCTGTGTAGACATGCTGGCAAAATGATACTTACATCTAGACCTACTTTAAAAGTTAAAGGAAAAAGCATTCCTTTTGGAAATAAAGATACAGCTTAAAGTAATTTTTTTTCAAAAAGTTTTCTTGTTGTCATATAAGTGAGTCACTTATACTTTATATTATTTTATGGATGATGTGGTTTGATGTACAATATGTTAAAGTATGAAGTCTTGTACACACCAGAGTTTTTTATTGATGTTTTATTAGTGGATCCCTAAATTTAAAAAAGATACTTACACAGAAAATATGTTGAATAATTTTTAACCAGTTCCTATTTTCTCTGACTTTGCTCAGTAGAGGCAGCATGTTGAGGTAGAATAAGGATTGAGTCAGGCATCAGACAGCTGTGGCTTTGAATAATGCTCTGCCATTTTCTGCTGAAGTGACTATTTTACTTATCTGTGAAATAAAGATAAGCACTTCTACAGTGTAGGGTTGTGAAGATTAAATGAGGTAATGGATATGAAATGTGGATATTATGATTATATATATTGATAGAACATGGAGTAATAACTTATTTTTCTTTCATTTCAGTATTAACATAAAGCTTTCAATAACACAAGGCAAGCTAATTTGCAACAAAGGACATGCAGTTTCAGAGTCTAAACATACTCTTTTTAGCTCTTAAAATCCACTTTTTTATCGTTCTGAAAGATGTCACTTACAAGACAAACTTCTGATTCCTTGGAGCCCTTTTGTTGTTTAATTTGGCTGTGTTATGAAACAGCTTTGATTGCATGCACAAAAGGTAAGAACCAGGTGGTTGCACAGATATTTTCAATGCACCATAAGGGATGGGAAAATACCACAAACTGCCACCATCCTCGTTGCCTTAGGATTTTGGAGACATCTGTTGGTTATGTTATTGGGACTAAAAATCTGCTCTTTTATGACAATAGGAACATTTCTTTTCAAGGAGCCACTGGAGCATTAAGGAAGGCAATGTCCCTGAGAGACTGGTAATAGGTCATTTAATCAACTCTGTTTGGGAACTGCCTTCTTGGAAAGCATTGCTCTGTGTTCTGGAATGGCGGCAGTGGGGTTGGGGGGGCAGATTCATAGAGGCATGATTCGTCAGGGTCCCTTCACTAAGCACTATTTTCCTGATTTTACAGGTGGTTCTTATTAAAGCAAAGTATGTTTAATTTGCTTATGTCTAAATTATGTACAATTATAACAAGAAATTTCCCTAAGTAGGAAATTTATAAAATAACTAAAATTGTTTTTGGGTTCTGAGATTTTCCTGCTTAGTGTGCCTTTACCAATAATGGATTCCTTCTGTCATTACCAGATAACTGGTTGACACCTCATTGCTATTTTGATAAAAGATGGACTATTAGTGGCTGGAGGGGTGGCTGGTGGTTACAGTGCTTGCCTGGCATGTGCAAGTACCTGGGTTCAAGCCCCAGCATCCACATACACAACTAAGTGTCGGAGCAATGAAAGCCAGGTGAAAAACTCAATAAAAATTGATTTGCTGCGTCTTCTTTCTCTCACTGTCCCTCTCTCTCTCAAAAAAAAAAAAAAAAAAAAAAAGGTCTAATTAGACTAGCTTTGCTACCTACGTCTAAACTCTGAGGACCTTGAGGAAAGATGGTTCAAGATGCATGAGGGAAAGAAGGCTCTAAAAGGCAATATTCCAACTGCAAAATCATATTTATCTCAGCAAGACAGCCTTAAGGGAAACATTTCAATATCCCAATGTGGCTACAAAATCTAGATTTTAAAAGGGTGCATACAAATGATGCGAAAAAAAAAAAAAAAGAAACCATGGGAACATATGAATGTTTGTAGGGCATATTAAGAACATTAAATTTGACATAAAAATGATGTGATGATTAAAAAAAGCAGCTTTTAAGTTATTACTGCAAAGGAAAGAAGTTCACAGAAGGGAGACACTCAGTGTTAGTGGAAAAGAGGGTGAGAATTATGGTTTGGATATGAGATGTCCCCAAAAATCATGTGTGAGATAATGCAAGAATTTTCAGAGGCGAAATGATTGGATTATAAGAGTTATAACCTAATTGATGGATTAATTCACCAGAGGTGATATAAGGCACTAGGGCTATGCCTTTGGGTTAATATTTTGTGCCCTGTTGAGCAGAGCTCTCTCTCTCTCTGTTTCTTGGGTGTGGTGTCCTGAGCTGTTTGCTTTTGTCACATCCTTCTACCATGATGTTCTGTCTAATCTCTAGCCCAGAGCTATGGAGTAGGGGGATCATGGACCCCCCTGAAACCATGAGCCAAAATAAACTTTTGCTCTTCTATGTTGTCAGGTCCTTTGGTCACAGAAATAAAGCTGACTGAAACAGAGGAAACGTGGTGCTACACCATTCTGCGTGCTGGTTGTTACGCTCCCCAGGAAAGCGGTGAGGCTGTTCTCTGCAGAGTACCCAGTACCAATCAGAGTAGCAGCTTCTTGGCTTGTGGTTGGCAGATTCCTTGGGGGAACAGGAACAGCAAGATAGGCATAGCCAGTGGGGGACAACTGAGTGCTGAGTTAAGCTGGGTAGAATTGCTTTAGACCAATGCAATCCTACTAGTGCCATTTTACCTACTCACCTCATCCATCATGTGTTGTGTGTAAACTATTTTGTTCATTTCTCAAATTTTGTTTTTCTAATGTGGAAACACAAAATATAGTTAAAAACTACCATATAGATCTCAAACTTAAGCATTTTAAAACATTTGAATGAAAAGCAGTGAATTAATAAAATCATACTTAAATTGTACTTTCTAAAATAAAAATGTAAAGTAGTATTTTTATTTAGAAAAATGAAGAACTAATTACCTTCTTGAGTATTGGTACATTTCTGCCTTTGGAATGGCTATGATCCACTTACATTCTTTTCAGTGCTAATACATTCAGTATACTTAATAGTTTCAGAAAGTTTGCTTTTCTGTTTGATTTGCTTGTTTTAGTTTTCAATCTTAGTTGAGGAAACATGAGTTTAGAGTCAGACCTGCTTTTAAATTCCAGCTCCACTGGTTTTTGTATGTGTATATTTGGGCAAGTCACTTACATTTTCCATGTATTTTTTCATCAAATTTATATAGCTATTATACAATAAAAAGGAACAGACAGCTGATACATGCAATGCTTGCAAAATAGCACATCCGTAGTGGGTGCTCAAAACATGTGGTTGTCTCCTTCTGCTTTTTGATAAGTTATTTAAACCCTTAAGGCTCAGGTTCTTTACTTTGCTTAAAAAAGGAAAAACGATAAATGAACCTACAATTCAGAATGCAGTAGATAGATTTTTATGAGTGCATGTTGGAAGAAAAGCAATGTTTTAAACTTTTTTTTGATAGGCTTGACAGGTAGCCAGGATTTATCTGCCCCAACAGAATATTGCCTTCTAAGAAATCTCATGGTTGTTAACAGGAATTAAAATGAGGTAATGTATCTGAAGCATAGAGTATTCAGCAAATACTCAATAAATGACAGCTATTTGGCACTGGAAATTAATTCTACTCCTAGCCATATCTATACCACAGCATTTCAGAAAATATCTGTCACTGTTGTAAACTGCGAAGCATTATCTAAATATAATATCTTTGTATCTCATTTCCCCTTAAATTATACAATACATACTTTAAGTGTACATATTTATTTCATTATCTATTTAAATTTCTTTCAGTAGTGTCTAAAATAATACTTTCCTTAATATTATCAATTTTTTTTGGAAAAAAGATTCCAGCAATATACCAGGTTCAAATAGGCATTAGTGCCTTTGAAACAAACAAGCAACTGTGTGATGTTAAAACAATGTAAATAGTAATAGTTGTTATAAGAGAAGGAAGTGCACATTTTTGTAGGAGAGGGCATTAGTCTTTCTCAGTGGTAACCATTTCACTTAAAAAGCATTGTAACATTTTTAATGAGAATTTCAGTTGGTGGGATTGTGACTTATTTCTCTCTTGGCCCCTGTTTGCTTTCTTTTTTACTTTTCTATGAAATAGACTGTACTAACCACAAGGATGGGGAATCCATCCTCTTGAACTATAGGAATGTCTGTTTCAAAGTCAAGAATTAAAAATATTCCCTTAGACTACCATAGTTATTGAAAAAAATGTAAACAAAAGCAAGGATCTTGAAAAAAAAGGTAGTCTGTATGTCTTCACTACAATAGAAAAAAAATATCCAGCTATATTTTCAGACAAACACCAGAGAGTTTTCTGTGAGAGCTGGAAAATGCATCAAGGCATTGTTTGTAGATGTTATTTTTGATAGGCTTGATATACAGCATAGTTTTCCAAGCCAATGGAATATTGTCTTCTTACCAATCTCATCAGGCCAGCAGTGCTGCTGCGGTGGGCTGGCTTATCAGCTCCAGCCAGGGTATGCTGCTCTTGCACGCACCGTTGTAGCCTGAGAGGAAAATAAATTGTACCCAAGCAGTTAATAAGAAAGAATTATTGCGAGTGAGCTGCATGGCATTATGAGTGGGTGCCATGTTTTACAGACTCAATGTTGATTTGCCGAAGGAAAAGACACCTCTTCCTGTACATGAAATGAAAATTTTATTTTAAAATTGTCATTTAAAATGCATTTGTTAGTTTCCTAGTTTAAGAAGTGAACATTATCTATTTTTGATGTATGTTGGGGTGAGTACTGAAGAGATAATTCCCATTTTCTGTGATTTGCTAATGAATGTTTTTCCCATTGCAGCTATGTCATGAAACATGTTTATCTGTTTTCTGAAGTAAGTATGCAGTACTTATGGGTGTCTACAAAGTATACTTTAAAGCACCAAATGTGAATATAATCTGCAGAAGTATACTGAATTGCTTGTGAGGAATCTAGGTCCTTATTAAATTTTGCAATTGTTTGGGTTGGCAGCTCCAGTGCCAAATAATTTATACTTGATGAGAATGATTATTTGCATGTAATGGGTTTTACAGATTACATAATGTGCCACCTTTACTAAAAAGGAAGAAACATTCTAATTAATTGGGCTTCAGAAAAATTTTAACACTCCATCATAAAGAAGTGAAATAACTTCTGTAAGACTATAGAACTATTATTTGAAGGAACTTGACTTCATACTGAGAACTTAAGTTCAAAATATAAAAAAATGGTTATTTTGGAATTAATTTTGCTTACTGTATATTTGGAAGCTAAAGAAACCAGATATATGGAAAGATAGTATTATTTGCTATAGAAAATCAACCCCAAACTTTTAATAGCTGTGCTCCGTAAAAATATATTCTTTTTCCTATTAAGAATTTGATGTAGATCTTCCTTGTCCATAAGCGGCCTTCTTCTACCTGATGATTTGGAGACCCAGGATCCTTTCACTTGTGACTTTATCAATTCCTCAAGGTCTTATAATTCTGAAAATTCATCTGGAAGATGGGGCGAGAGGTACTGGAAAGGAATGGTTGGCTTTTAAAAATCCCTAACCTGGAAGAGACACCACTTCTGTTGATATTCTATTAGTAAGAACTAGTCAATACCCAGAATATGAGAGGGGGCAGTGTGGTAGGTAGCACTTCAGGAGGCCTTACAACTTCAAGATCCAGCTCACTGGGGGCCACCATGAATTCACATTTCCTCACAGATGAAGAAAAGTTTGTCACATGAAAAATGGACAAAAATCAGCCTCCTTATGAATTTCCCCAGGTTTCTTGGCATAACAAACAAAATCTTCAGTTGCGTGGGAACATGTTGAAGAGGTTTCTTTCTCTTGTTATTTATTTATTTTGAAAAGAGAAGGACAGTGAGAGAGAGAGAGAGGAAAGAGAGAATCCATTTTTATTGATTTTTTTACATGGTTTCTGTTGCTCTGACACTTAGTTGTGTACATGGGTGCTGGGGTTCAAATCTGTGTACTCACGCATGCTGGGCAAGCACCACAACTACCAAGCCACCACTCTACCCCTCATCTTGTTATTAATTAAATAATCAAAATATAAAGAGGGAATTTTTTATTAATAAAGAAATTAACTATGGAGTAGAGAAGAAAAATAGATAAGAGTTTATTTCTAGCTGAAAGTCTCTGGGCCAGTGATTCTAAAACTTCAGTAGGAATGAGACTTAATTGAAATGCTCTGTAAGAGAGAAGTCTTGCATCTCACCTCCCAGAGAACCTGATCCAGTTATCTCAAATCTGCAGTTTTTACAAATATGCCAAGTGGTTCTGTCTGAATGTGCAAGTTAAGCATCCCCAATTTGAAAATCTAAAATCCAAAGCACTTCCTGTAGTAGAAGAGTCATACTTTGAGGGAAAGAAAAGTTGCTCTAAGGTAATAGTTTTTCTAAAAATTGTGTGTGTGTGTGTGTGTGTGTGCATACGTACATATATACACACATATATGTAGTTGATGACCTGTACCTATAAGCTACAAATGATTCTGAGGAAGATACTTTCAAGGTAAAATTTTTAGAGGCTGCCTTCCAGAATGTTTGGATTGAGGTCAAGTGAATCTTTGCTTCAAAAATTCTCCCTAAAAAGAAAAAAAAAAAAAAAAAAAACCTCTCCCTAGATGATGCCTAGGCACCTTGTACCTAGGCAGTCCTTTTCCTGTGAGATCAGCCTTGCTATTCCCAAATTCCAAAACATGAAAGGGCTGGCTGCTAAAAGTTAGACTGAAAAGATGACTCATGAACATTTCCCCTTCTTTTCTGTCCAATCCTAGAGCAGCATGGCTTTCTTAATTTGTGTAGATAATAAGGAATATAGTTTTGTTTTTGTGGAAAACTGATTTCTCCCCTTGAACCTTCCTAAAAGCATTAAAGCTCACCATGTAATGAAATATGATTTTATTTGAAGACAGAAAATGAAGGAAAGAAACAAACAATAATTAAATCCTCTAAATAATGTGAGCTTTGTGGTTAAATCTCCATGCAACTCCTTGAAAATTTAATAAGGGAATAAAGGCTGTTTTCCATTTGTGTAATACAGTGCCACATTTCTCTTCTCTATGAAATTGTCTCTGGCTAAAGCGTGCCTCACAATTTAGGTTGCTGAGTATCTAGCTTGAGAGAATTTTATGCGTCTATTTTTTAACTCAAGTCACTCATGTACAACCGTATTATCTCACATCAAAGTAGGATATAAAACCTGGAGACTAGGTGAGGGGAAAAAGTCAGGGATGAATGTCATATTATACGACCCAATTACACACAGTCCCTGAGTTACATACATCTGACTTATGAATGTCCTTGCATTTACAAATGGGTTTTCCAGAGAGGGTCTGCTGAGTCCTCCCTTATGTTCACCCCTCTCCCTTTGTACTTCTTTCACAGATCGAGCACCTTCCAGGCTGTGACAGTCTGTAACTGTCAAGCTCTCACAGATGTCCTATCGTCGCACTTGATGATTTCTTAATACATTAGAAGTAGTAAGAACTAAGAAAGCAGAAGCTTTAGGGAAAAAATAGCACACATTTTGTCTAATTTTCTTATTATCTGTTCTCTTCCTAAGCCCTCACATGTTTTTTTTTATTTTAAAAATATTGAAATAGCCTGTTTATTTTTGCCGAGTTCTTGTTTCTCAGGTCTTTGCCTTGCTCCAGATCCACTCTCACAGGCTGTGGGTATCATATCAGTTAATGACAGGGCAGAGTGAGACCTGCGCTATTTCTAGATCAAAGATACCAGAGGAGAAAGGAGGTGTAGTTTTCACACCCACTGGGGGGGAAATGTGCTATTAACAGCGCATACTGGAACATGAAATCTATTTTTCTGTAGAAGTGATGATTTGGATGATGGCTATCATCCATACTATTTTAGATTATGTGAATACGTATTTTGATTTTAATAAGAAATTGATAGCTATATTGGGAGACTAACTATAATGCATATACCACTGTAGAAATAATAACTTGCTTAGAGGATTAGTGAATGAATGAAACAAAATTAGAAAATTAATTTAAAGTCCTATCACTAGCTTATCATAATAAAAAATTGATGCTTATTCTTCTCTGCTATGAGATTTTTGACTGTGGAAAAAAAATTCTAAGTTTCAAAACTTACAAATAAATCTTTGAAATATGCCTGTTAAGAATATTATTTATTAGTGATGTGCGTGTTTTGAGATGAGGCCAGATTCCCTGATTCTGCTGGAGAATGGAGTTTGGGCTCACTGCAGACTTCTGTGGCCAAAATAGCCCATTTCTAGTGTTTGCAGTTATTCCTAGTTAAAACTGGGAATTTGGGCTGGCTGCAGATTTCTGCAGCTGAAATAATGTTAGCAGCTACCCAGCTAAGAGCTGGGTTTTCCCCAATACTGTTGAGTGGTGCTTCCCAGCTCTGCGTGTGGAAAGACAACCCCAGGAATTTGGCACCAATCTTCTGGGTTCTTTCTTGCAAATTTGAAGAATAAAATCCATGGACAGCCATGGAAGGGAAGAGTAAAAGGAGTAGGATTTATTTAAGGAGAGTACAGCAAAGTCTTTGCAAAGCCAAGGAGAACCTCAAAGCAGGATACCGTCTTCTGTGTGTTAGGCTGGGGTTTGTATTGGTTTTGGGTGTGAGTCTTGATTAAGATTCATGTAAAGGGGCTAGAGTGGAGGCTCAGCCGTTCTGGCACTTGCCTGGCATGCATGAGAATGCGAGTTTGAACTCCAGCACCATGTGCACAACAAAGGGTCAGAGCAACAAAAGTCACATGAAAAACTAAATAAAATTGACTCTCTCTCTCACTGTCCCTCTCTCTTTAAAAAAAAAAATCATGTAAAGCAGGCATTGAGGAAAGTGCCAACATCATTGGTTAAATTTTATGTAAAACAGGCATTGAAACTAAGCACCAAAATCATTGGTTAGCAGGTAGCAAACCTTTCCTAGTTCCCATCTGTGTCCACCCCCATTTCTTAGTTTCCCCCCCTCTGGGACAAAGGCGTTGCTCCCACAGGTGAGTCCCGTAGTCTTTTGCATTTGAAGGCCCTGAACATGCTTGTTAATCACTGTCTAAGGCTAGTTTCTAGGTGTGGTTGAATGGGGCCCGTTGTCCTGACTACCTGGCTATTTCTCCTAATCTGTATATTTAAGTAAGACATGTCTATCTACTAGATGTTTCTGCACCCACAGTTTCCACTAAGCATTGTGGTCAGCTTCCACAGGATGAGCAAGAGTTGTGACACACTGTAAATGCAAAAGGTTTTTGAAAGGCTTTTTACTAAACCAGCTGGGATAAGCCAATCAGATTGTTTTTCTGTGAAAATTTGAATTAAGAAACCAGTCAATGGAGGTTGCTGAAGTTGAGGGCCATTATTATGGTTGGAGGTCTGTAGCTTTCTTGGGCACTGCACAAGGTGAGGTATTTAAGGGGCTTGCTGAGAGAGCAGATGATAGTGCAGGTAAAATTCCAGAGAAAAACAGTCAGGGGCTGTGGGGGTAGGACAGGCTTGGGTCAAAGACTTGCCTTCAAAGCTCTGTTCTTTGACTCAAGCAGCACATACTTTGTATTCTGTTGAGTTCTTAGTTAATCACTTTTTCCTGGAGTCTCCTGATAGAATATTTTTAAATTGGTGCTTAATTATTACACAGAACAGTGGGTTTCATTGTGGCATTTTCCTACATATACATTACAGACTTTGACAAATTTTGTTGCACAGTACCTCCCCTTGCTGTTCCCTCCCCTCTCCTGCTTATTCTCTTCCTCTTCCCTCCTGGTCTCCCCTCTGCTTTCCTGAAATCCCCCTTGTTAGATAATTGTCAATAATGATGGCCATATTTAGATGTAAATACAAATTCCTCCTTCTTTAAAGCACAGTCGTTCCCACTGTAAGCTGACTACCTCACCACACCTGACTTTTGGCACATAGCCAATGTTTCCTGGTGCAGCTGCAGTAACAACTCCTTTGTCCCAATTTCAAATTCCCTGCCCAAGCCCTGTTTCCATGAGAGAACCAATAAATTCACTTACTCCAGACAATGCGGTGCTGTTCTCTCCAGTCCTGGGAGCAGCCATCTTGCTGCCTTTCCTAATAAAAATCTCTTATCTCAGCTACCAGGGGTCTCTTTGCTGTGTGAGCACGTCCAACACCCCTTCCTTCCATTTTTCTGTCTAGCTTCCACATATGAGAAAACATACAACCCTTGACTTTCTGATAATAAGCTTACCACGATGCTCTCCATTTCTGTCAATTTTCCTGCAAATGATGTGATTTGCTCTTTATTTTTCAACAAAACTCTCTTTTGTGTATATCTCTATCTATCTATCTATCTATCTAAAATTCTTTTTCCATTCATCTGTTGACAAATACTTAGTCTGGTTCCATGACTTTTAGACCTCTGAGATGGGTGTGGTTTGAGATTGGTATGGTTTGTGACTCTCCTGATAATTGTGTGATTGACATAATGTCCAGTGTTAAAGCTAGATTCAATAGTCTGTGTGTGTGTATGTGTGTGTGTGTGTGTGTGTGTGTGTGTACTTCCAAAGATGACCTTGCTTACAAATCTAGGGAAGCCCTGTTTATTTGCCCTTCTTTGCACAGCTCTTGAGTTGTTAGACTCTGTAATTGCATACCTTTTAAAGAGTTTATAAAATTAGGAAAATAAGGGCACAAATGGAAAAATGATGAAAGAACCTCAAATTTGTAATGAGACTGAGTGAACAAAAACATTTCTAAGAGACTAAGGCATTGGATGTTAGCTTTTGCATTGTTATTATTGAAGTGAAAAAGGTTGACTTGTTTCATATGTCTTCCTATTTCCTTCTAAGTTTGTTTCATCGTGAATGAACTGCTGGATCACTGAGCAATAAATTCTTTCAAGGCAACAGTTTCCCCTAGAGACCTGGTGCTACAGTGCTTTGGAGTTGGACTTAAATCTGAGTTTAAGTTGATCACCTCCTGGTGTTGGACAGTTCATTTTGTTAAGAGTAATGTGTTTTTGTTTCTGCATGTGTAAAATGCACAGTTCCCTACTTAATTGGATGTAAAATTACAAAACTAATACATACCTCTTATAACCTGTCAAAAAAGTATGAAGGTGCATAGAGAACTGTTGTTGTTACCCTTCCCTGGTCAATCTTGTCATCTTGATATAAATCATACGCTCCTTCAAGTACACATGAATATAGCTCTAAAGCACATCTTAACACATATTGAGAGCTTTTTATTTTTATTAGTTGAATATGGACTTAAAATGAGTGGGAATCATTATCAAACAATTAAGAGCAAATGAATATTTACATAGTTAGCTAAGGCTGATGCCATATCATGGTTGGCCCTGTTGGGTTCCCCATGGTTCTATGTTTCCCCCAAAAGAATTCCTGTGTTAAATGGACTTCTCATGGATGTCAGAGATCTCCTTGTGAGATAATTCCCCCATACTCCCTCCCTCCAATCTCCTAGATATCCTTCCTAATCCCTCCTCCCTCTCTACTCCCCCCTACATCTCCAGGTATCCTAGCCAAGGATTCCCCTGTTTGTGTAAAAATTCATACATTTTGAAGTTATTATTAGCTTAGCCATCTAACATACTGTTTCTAGTTGTATTCTAGCTTCCACAAATGAGAGAAAACATTCGGCCCTTGAGTCTCTGAGATTGGGATACTTCAGTTAGCATAATTTTTTCCATCCCCATCCACTTGGCTTCAAAATCCATAATACCATTTTCTTTAATGGCTGAGTAGTATTCCATTGTATTTATGTACCAATCGTTGAGTGAGGGACATCTGGGTTGGTTCCATAGTGTTACAGTAAATTGATCTGCTGTAAACATTGATGAGGTTGTAGCTCTATAATATGCTGATTCTAACTCTTTTGGGAAAATACTCAGAAGTGGGATAGCTGGGTCATAAGGTAGTTCCAGCCCTAATTTTTTGAGGAGTCTCAACACTGCTTTCCAGAGTGGCTGAACCAGTTTGCAGTCCCACCAGCAGTGTAAAAGTGTTACTCTTTTCTCACAGCCCCTCCATCATCTGTCATTGTTCATATTCTTCATTTTTGCCACTCTAAGAGGAGTGAGGTGAAATCTCATTGAAATTTTGATTTGCATTTCTGTTATTGCTAATGATGTAGAGCATTTTCTCATATATTAATGGGCTTTATGGACTTCCTCTGCTGAGAAGTTTCTTTTTAGATCTGTAGACCATTTATTGATTGAATTATTTGTGATTTCGGTGTTTAGTTTTCTTAGTTCTTTGTATATTGTAGATATTAGCCCTCTGTCCAAGATGTAGCAAGCAAAGATTTTCTCCCATTCTGTTGGGTCTCTCTTGACACTTGACTAATTCTTTAGCTGTGCAAAAGTTTTTTAGTTTAATTGCATCCCATGCATTTATTCTTAACTTTACTGCTTGTGCCATGGGAGTTTTGTTAAGGAAGGTGCTGCCAACCCCTATATCCTGTAATGTTGATTCTACTTCTTTTTCAAGTAAATTTAAAGTTACTGGCTTAATATCCAGATCTTTGAACTATTTTTATTTTATTTTTGTGCATGGTGGAAGGTAAGAATCCAGCTTCAGTTGTCTACATATGGCTGTCCAATTTGTTCTGCACCATTTGTTGAACAGGCTATCTTCTTCCACACTATGTTTTTTCCCCTTTTATCAAATATCAAATAGTTAAAGATATGGGGGTTTGTCTCAGGATAAACCCTATTCCATTCTATTCTATTCTATTCCATTGATCTTCAGTTCTGTTTTGATACCAATACCATGCTGTTTTTGCTACTATGACCCTGTAGTATAATTTCAGGTGAGGAATTGAGATACCCACTACTTCTTCCTTCTGTAGAGTAATGTTTTGGCTAATCTAGGTCTTCTGGTATTCCATATGAACTTGAGAATTGTTTTTTCTATATCCATGAAGAATGCCATAGGTATCTTGACGGGGATTGCATTAAATCTGCATAGGTCTTTGGGTACAATAGCCATTTTGATTATATTAATTCTGCCTAACCATGAACATGGAATGTTTTTCCATCTACTCAGATCTTCTGTAATTTCTTTTTTTTAGTGTTTGATAGTTTTCATAGTAGAGATCCTTAATATACTTTGTAAGATTGATTGATGCCCAAATATTTCATTTTTTTGGAGGAGATGGTGAATGTGAGAGATTTACTGATTTCTTTTTCTGTGGATTTGTTGTTGGAGTAAAGGAAAGCTAGTGATTTATTGGTGCTGATCTTATAGCCAGCCACTTTGCTGAAATTGCCTATAAGCTCTAGGAGTTTTCTGGTCAAGCTTATTGGGACTTCTAGGTATAGAATCATGTTATCAGCAAATGGAGATAATTTAACTTCCTCTTTTCCTATATGAATTCCTTTGATTTCCATGTCTTTCCTGATAGCTCTTGCAAGGGTTTCAAGGACTATTTTGAACAAGAGTGGTGAAAGTGGACAACCTTGTCTTGTTCCTGAATTCAGTGGAAATGCGTTCAGTCTTTCTCCATTGAGGATAATGTTGGTTATGGGTCTGGCATAAATGGATCTAATATAGTTAAAGTAACTTCCCTTGATCCCTATCTTCTCCAGAGTTTTGAGCATAAAGTGGTGTTGAATTTTATCAAAGGCCTTTTCTGTGTCAATTGAGATAATTATATGATTTTTGTTTTTAATTCTGTTTATGTGGTTAATTACATTTATTGATTTGCGTATTTTGAACCAACCTTGTTTTCCTGGAATGAAACAAACCCACTTGATCATGATGTATTATCTTTTTAATGTACTTTTGTATCTGATTAGCTAGAATTTTTATTAAGGATTTTTGCATCTATGTTCATCAGGGAAATTGGTCTTTAGTTTTCTTTTCTTGACATGTCTTTGTTGGATTTTGGTATCAGTGTAATATTTGCTTCATAAAAAGTGTTTGGGAGTGCTCCCACCCTATCAATTTCATGGAAGAACTTGTAGAGGATCAGTGTTAACTCTTCTTTGAAAGTTTGGTAGAATACTGCCATATATCCATCCAGTCCTGGACTTTTCTTTTTTGGAAGAGCTCTGATTGCTGCTTTGATTTCACTATCTGAGATGGGTTGGTTTAGATTTTCAATGTCCTCCTGTATTAATGTGGGGATGTCATATGTGTCCAAGTACCTGTCCATGTCCTCCAGATTATCAAACTTGGCAGAGTATAAATTTTCAAAATAGGTTCTGATAATCTTCTGGATTTTGGTAGAGTCTGTGGTGATATGTCCATTTTCATCTTTGATTTTGTTGATTTGCTTCACTTTGTTCTTCATTTTGGTGAGGCTGGCAAGGGGTCTTTTGGTCTTGTTTATTTTTTCAAAGAACCAACTCTTAGTTCTGTTGATTATTTGTACTGCTTTTTTTTTTTGTTCTCAATTTCATTGATTTCAGCTCTGATTTTAGATATTTCCTGTCTTCTATTAGCTTTGGGATTGGATTGTTCCTCTTTTTTCAGGCGTTTGAGTTGTAGCATAAGGCTATTTGGGCTCTTTCTAGATTTTTGATGTATGCACTCAGTGCTATAAATTTACATCTTAAGAATGCTTTCATAGTATCCCAGAAATTTTGCTATGTTGTTTCCTCATTCTCATTCATTTCCAAGAGTTCTTGATTTCTACTCTCATCGCCTCTTTTATCCATCCTTCATTTAAGAGGGAATTATTCATTTCCAAGTATTTGAGTAGTTTCTGTTGTTTCTCATGTTGTTGATTGCTGAGATCATAGCATTGTGGTCTGACAGGATATATCCACTTTTTTGTATTTGTTAAGGTTATCTTGGTGAACTAGGATGTGATCTATTTTAGAAAAGGATCCATGAGCCACTGAGAAAAAGTAAATTCAGCTGACTTAAGATGGATATTCTCTAAATGTCTGTTAAGCCCGATTAATTAATAGAGTTGTTCATATTGGAGATGTCTTTATTGATTTTTTGTTTTGATGATCTGTCTAGTGTTGATAATGGTGTTTTGAATTCCCCTAGTATTATTGTTTTGAGATCAATGAGGGGATTAATGTCCTTAAGTATTTTTTCCATATATTTGGGGGGTTGTAATTGGGGGCATAAATGTTAATTATCATTGTATCTTCTTGATGAACTGTCCCTTTTAGTATGATGAAGTGTCCCTCTTTGTCCTTTCTGACTAGTTTTAGATGGAAAATAATTTTATCAGAAATTAGGATCACCATGCCAGCTTGCTTTTTTGGGTCACAGGCCTGGTACATTTTGCCAAACTTTCACTTTCAGTCTGTGTCTCTTTTTGAGTGTTAAGTGTGTCTCCTGTAGACAACATATTGTTGGATTTTGTTTTTTGATCCAGTGAGCCAATCTGTGTCTTTTAATTGGAGCATTGAGACCATTCACATTCAGTGTTAGAATAGATATGGGAAACTGAGTCTCACGCTTGGTGGCTATTACAGTTTTGAGTCTTCTTGGGAATCATTTGGTGTGTAACGTGGTTATTGACTCACCATTGTTTAAGGGTTTAGGGTATTAGCATTTTCTTCTGAATGAAGAATATCCTTGAGAATATTTTGTAGCGCAGGATTTGTATTCATGTATCTTGCTAACTTGAATTTTTCATTGAAGTATTTAATTTCTCTGCCACATTTAAAGCTTAGTTTTGCAGGTATATTATTTTTGGCCCAAAATTATTGTCTTTTAAGGCTTGAAAAATATTGTTCCAAGCTCTTCTGGCTTTCATTGTTTGCTCTGAAAAATCCATAGTGATCCTAATTTGTTTGGCTCTGAATGTGATTTGGGGCTTTTCTCTGGCTGCTTTTAGAATTCTTTCTTTAATTTCTCTGTTATTCATTTTTTATATGATATATCTTGGTGAATTTCTCATTTGATTAGGCCAGTTTGGTGTTCTATAAGCATGTTGGATGTGATATTCTGGGTCAATTATAATGTGAGGGAAGTTCTCGTTTATGATTTTGCTTAAAAGCCTCTTGTTTGGTGTTCGGAGTTTTCATCCAGTGCAATGACTCTCAGGTTATTTCTTCTCATCTCATCAAATATTATTTGGAAGTTCTGATCATGTATTCTAAGTTTCCTCTCTTGTCTCTCCTCCTTGAACTAGACATTGCTTGGCCTATCTTTGTTATCTGATGTATGTTCTTCAATAGCTGAAGTTCTATTTTCAGTGGAGTTTACTCTGATGTTAGTAACTTCCAGTGAAGATTTGATTTGGTTGACTGTGTTTTTCAATTCTGATAGCTCTGCTACATCTCTTTTCAGGGCGTCTAATTCTTTATAAAGCCGATCTTTCATTTCATGGAATTGTTCCCTTATTTCCTTATAAAAGTTGTCTCTCATCACTTGAAATCCTTCTCTGAACTCTTTCCTTATTTTTTCTTTGAACTCTTTGATTGAGTTACTAATCATAATGTTGATACAGTTTTTTTGGTTTTCATCTAGGGCCTCTACCATGGAGTCCTTGGGTGAAGAGCTGTGAGGTTGAAGAGGAGAGTTATTTCCCCTTTTCCTCATTTTCAGAAACAGGGGGTGTATCTTGAAGATTGACTGTATTACTCTTGTAGGGGTAATTGGAGTTTCTTATGGATTTACTTTGTTGGGATGGGGTGTTATTTGGGCAGCTCAGACCTATAGGTTCTAGTCCAATCAGTGAGGACTTGAGAACCTATGGGTGCTTATACTAGACAGTTTCAACTAAAACATTTACGATGATGATTAGCACCATTAGGAGCAGTTTTCTTTGAGAGAGCACTCATGGCATATTATGATAGCAAGCAAGTACCCATTTTGAAGAATGTCCCTTTCTTCATTTAGCAGGGCCTCTGTAATTGAGGAGAAGAAATGACTAGGAAGCCAAGGAGGTGAATTGGTGAGGTAGATTAGAACACCTGATTTATAATAAAGAGGAACAAGGGATTAGGGAGGATGAGTTTATTCAATTAGCAATAAGGAAAGCATTGAAATGGGATGCAGGAGGGGTAAAGACTTTCAGTGAGGACAAGAGAGAGCTGCTTATATTTAGGAATTGCCAGAGTATAAGGGAAGAAGAGGTTAGTATGGGGCATGGTTCTCTTTGCCCAAAGGAGACTGAGGGCTATTTTGCTATCATGAAGTGTTTTCCTGATTGGAGCACAATGCTATAGAGATAGCAGTTGAGTTCAAGAAGACACAGAGACAGTAGAAACCAACCACCAATATATACACACAGAAAAATATGTACATCCATGAACACCAAATTCAGTAATAACCATAATGCAAAAATGATTAAAAAATAAAAAAACATGAAAAAGTTAAAAGTTAAATAAGTTAAAAATATTAGACTGCAGCAGGATCCTCATTTAAAAAAAAAGAAAAGAAAAGAAAACAAAACAAAACAAAAAACAACTAGTCGGGAAAGTTCAGATTTTTTGCCCCCTAGGTCAGTGTGTACCATGGGGGAATGTGTTCATATCTGCCATCTAGCTGGGGACTCTTCCCAGTTGAGCTTGTTGGGGGAGATGCAGTTTGGTAATCTCTGGTTTTTCCTAGAGGATCTCCTCAAAATTTTGTGTTGGAGTGGGGTAGAAGATCCTGCCCTCTCCTGCTTTTTGTGAGACTAGAGTTCAGCACCCCCTGAGATGCACTCCTGGGCTGATTATTTTCTGCCTGACCACACTCCTGATCTTCTTGAGCCAGGGAGCCAGAAGCTGTAGGCCGTCTAGTAGATCCTAGTGTAGATGTGTGGGACTCTGACTGTTCCAAGAAGAGTGGCCAGCCTGAAACTCGCTTCACTGGGATCACTGATGACCTACTCTGGATGTTTTATGATCTTCAGAGGCCCCAAGAGCTGCTCTGTGGGGTTGACACAGTCCCAGGATGGGACTGTGAGGGAGGGTCCAGGCTGTGCCAGTGTTTATTTGGTTTTCAATTGCAACCACTAGGGGGTTCAGGACCTATGGAGACTTGGCAAAGTGCCAAGCTCAGAGGCTGAAG
The DNA here is from genome assembly GCA_004027875.1 of Aplodontia rufa. Taxonomy (NCBI): domain Eukaryota; kingdom Metazoa; phylum Chordata; class Mammalia; order Rodentia; family Aplodontiidae; genus Aplodontia; species Aplodontia rufa. The sequence continues at coordinate 61,228 of PVKS010004761.1, forward strand.
GAGAGCCCAGGCTTCCCCTTTTGTTCAAAGGTTCCAGACCCTGCCTTTTTAGAGAGTTAGATGGAACTTTTGGAGAGACTGAGGCAGGTGGTCCCTTTGGGAAGAATATGCCCTACTGTGCCAAGTTCTGTTCACAGTCTCCTCCTATTTGGACATGTAAGAGGGTGGGAAGGTGGCCACCACTTGTACTTCCCGTGAGCTGGAGAGGGGATTCAGAGTTCCATACAGCTCCCTGGGCAGATGGCCTGGTCAGGCATGCTAAAATCTGTTTTTCTGTCCATGGAGACTGGGGTCCCTAGTCCATGCACATAGAGGATGGGTCTGGTTTCACTTTTGCTGAGTGAGTGATCAGCCCTGCCCTCAGGGAAACCTCAAAATGGTGGGTGGAGCTGGCCGGCTGAGATGCACCCACAGCTGTAAGTTCGCTATTGTGAGCTATTTAATCCCAGAATTTGAGAATCAGCTCTTGAAAACTGTGAACTCATAGGTTAGAAGGCATTCTCCGCTGCGGCCAGGTTAGAATACTTGTGCCATTTTCTCTCCTCTGGGGTAGCTCCCTGCCCCCTTGTCTGTGGAGCTGATTGAGCAGGCACGACAAACTCATTGTTTAGATTCATTAATGCAAAGCTCTTTTCTTTTGATGTTAAAAAATTGGGGGGTGTAATGATCACCCATAGCGAGAGCCTGGTACTACCGTTGTATATGGCCTCCCACTCCTGCAGCGTGACATATTTCTGAGGAGCGTCTCAGGATCACTGGTAGTGGGGTGGTCGCCATCTTTGATCCCCACTGAGAGCTTGGAATGAATAAAGTAAATCATGTATACATTGCAAAATTATTTTCAAAATAATAAGATCATATTGTATATCTTATTCTGCTTTCATTTATGTGACTTTTGATTAATTTTTGTGCCTTTGAAAACAATGTTGCAATAGATATCCTTGTACATACATTATTGGGTACTTTTGTTTTAATTTTTTGAAGATATTATCCAAGTTTTCCTGGATAGACATTTCAAATTTTTGAATAGATGTTGTAGGTTACATTTCAAAAATAGTTGAATTTACACATTCACCATCAATGTATGGATCTCTCATATATTAAAATGGGAATATGAATATCTATATTATAGGATTAAGAATATACAATTAATCACTTGCTTTAGCTATTTCTCCATACATAGCGTGCCAGGCATATAGTTGCAGCATAAGACTTTTTTCTCCATGTTTTCTTGTTACTGGATGGATGTCATAAAAACTCTGATGTTTTTATGCCTTTCAGTTGCTTCTCATAAGTAATATGAAATTTGTGCAAATAGGACCAACAGTTAAAATGGTTTCAGCCTATGTAAGGGGCTCTTTGAAATAACCTTAAATTTTTTTGGAAAAGATTTTTGTTAGTAAAACAGCAAAGCCTAATACTGAGAAAAAACAGAAAGCACCTGCAAAGGACAGTTCTTTGCAGTATTCTGTCCAACACCAAGCCCTAGGCACCCTCTGGCCAAAAATCCAAATAAGAGCAAACATCAATAATCCATTGCATATACCAGTTAATTTCTTCTTATTTTAGTCACAGAAATGCTCATGTACTTTCTTAAGTAAAAACTTCTAAAACTGAAAGCTCAGGCTTCCTCTCTCTTTGCCTCACTCCTCTTTTACTTCTTCTGCCTTATCTAATAAAAATGAGTAAATATTGGGGAAAAAAAAAAAAGCCTAAGACTAGGTAACCATGACTGTGTCTCTCAGTCTGCCTAGCACAGTCTTTATTTTCCTCTGTTATTGCAGAGTCCTTTCTGTTTAGTGCCTCTTTCCATTTTAAAAAATGCCCCAGTTTATATGGTTACCCATCCTAAAGCTAAGAATGATCTATCTAAGCCAAGAGGGAAAGGAACAGATTAAAATTTAGAGAAGAAATTTTGGGGAAAAAATGCTCAACAACTTTACTAAGCGACCAAGTCACCCAGTGGACAGTGTGACTTGAAAAGCCTTAAAGAACAAGAATATGGAAATAATCAATTAAACTTTTCTTCTTTGACCTGGATGAGTGGAAATGAAAGCTTCCTGTTGAGAATATCAGAGAGATTATCCTAGCTAATGTTAGGATGAAGATTTATATAGTGTGCACATTATTGCTTTGCCTTGGGAACCAGAAATGTGGAGTGTTTATTAAGTAGGTTTCTGTTTTTGTTGAACAGGTATTTTTTCTCTTATGACTTGGTTCCACTATATGATCACATTTCTTTGCGTAATTTGTGTTTGATATATGTATGAGTCCTCATTTTGAACAGACCATATGGGAAGCTCCACGAGTGCCCTGGGAACCGAGGTATGTGGTGATTAACCACGAGTTCTGCTATTTGTGCAGCAGATGAGCAGAGCTGTGAAATGAAGGTATCGCACAATTGTTTCGTTGCCCTTATTTTGTCCTTTGTTTGGTGAAGCTTTGCAAAGGATAAGAGAGTAAAACAAAATAAGAAGTCCCAGACAAGCAAAGAAGAGAAAAGGCCATAAAATTGAAGAAGGGAGGCTATTCATTGTATGACCTTGACAGACCAAAGAGTAAATTGTTTTGTGAAAATAAAATGAAAAATAAGGTTGCTGGTTTCTCAGGAACCCCAAAGAAATTTTAACCTGTGTGAGGATATGTAACTGGCAGCAATCAGCTTTGTAATTAAATCTGGTTCAATAGTATTTATTTATCAAGTATTTTATGTACAGGAGTTATTGGAAGAACTATTGTGAGGCATCCTAAATATATAAATAAATAAATCCCCAAACCAAACCAGCTGCTTATGTTTATAAAACTTACGCCCTGTTGTCTTATGTTTGTGGAAATTATCTGACATAAGAGATAAATATTGAGGTGAAATAATAAGTCAAAATTAAATCTCTACAAACCTTTGGTCAACATATCAGTTTCAAAATGCAATATTTGAAGTTCAAATTTTTTTATCAATTTGTAACCAAAGATGAAATAAATTTCATGGGTCATGTAAGATTCTTTATCTGGGTAGTACGGAGCTATAAAATTTGGATAACTTTCTCTCTAACAGTGTTTCTTAAATTTCGCTAAAAATCAAAATACTTGGAAATCTTGTAGCACAATAGTTTCCAGGTTCTTTAGTAATGAATCTACATTAGTCTCCTGAGATTCCAGGGCAATAAAAGGTGACCAATAGGAGTCTGAAAAAAGCTTAAGAAATCCTGGTATACATTACACCCTCTGGCCTCTCTCATATGAGCAATGATTTTCTATAACACATTAATTAGAATTCCTCATTATTTAACTTCTCCAATATTCCTGGTTTATTTCACATCTTAGAATTATCTGAGACTCCATTTAGACAATGAGGGGGGCTTTGCCTTTCCTCTTAGCTGCTCCATTGAGCTTCTTATCCTTTCATTGTGAGCAGTGGACAAATACATGACTGGCACTACAGTTTACCACTGTGAAAGTTCTGGGTGGATTCTGGATTTTTAAATTTTGGAGCTGTTTCTCAGAGAAAGTCTCACCTAGTAGGTGATGGGAAAATAGTGTGGTATTTTTCTGGACTGGTGTCCTTCATGCTGCAGTGAGCGGAGGCATTTGGAACACCTTCAGAACCTGCAAGTGTGTGGTGATGTCACTCCATTTCCAGAAACACATCACTTCCTGTTGCCACTATCAAATGTCTTCCATTGTCCTCCCATCAAACCAGCACCCCTCTTTTCTGCATCACCACTGTGGACAATAGTCACTTGAGGCTATATATTCGTATTTATTCAGTATTTGGGGCATGAACTTTGTACTTCCTCTCTCATTTGATTTCACAAGTCCTGCTGATACTCCCTGGACATCCAATCTATACAAAGACCCATAGTCCTGCTCTCTCTAATTATCTAATACTTTCATTCTTTAGAGTTATAAAATTATAATACATGAACAAGAAGAATTATGACTCTTCACCAAAGTATTATTCAAATTTTAGTGTCCAGACCACAGTATGTGCTCAATAAACATTTGTGGAGTGAAAAAGTAGAATTAAAATCAGCTATATGAAGTAGTGTTTGAAACTATTACTGTCTTCATATCCTTAGAGAACCAAGATTTCATAGGCTTAGAGAACCAAGACTAGGCAGCAAGGTTTTTTCCCTACATTATACTTTTCCAGTCATCTTTAGAATAATATGATTCTAAAAATAACTATATAGGTGGCTAAATAAGAGTGCAACACAAAGTCATCTTAGTTTAATGAAAAATCAAAAGGTTTTCATTCTTATATTCTGGACTAGATAGAATGATGGAGAGTCTGACTTTATTTTCATTGAAATGTTAAATATATTATTTTTAAATAAATGAATCATTGAATCATTGAATATGATTATAGCATTTTGAGTGGTTTAATACCTTTCTTTGGAGCATATGGTAAGGGTATCTATAAACTACAGCATATTTCCATGAGCATTCCAGTTTGGTGAAAATTATTCCTGCATTTTCTCTTTAGGAAAACAAGGAATTGAGAAACAAACTTCAAGGAGAGGCCTAGAGAAAAAAGAAATCATTCTAGAATCATCTTAATGATAAAGTGAATGAGATTGGTATTAAGTATGTAGTTAGCAATAGAGTATAGATTGCAAAATAAAAGCAAAGGCCACAAAGATAAGTCAATCCAGGAAAAAAGGATAACTATGTAGAAGAAGGTCTCACTGGACAAATAGAAGCTATTTTTTTAAAAAACTGTAATTAAATATTATGATGTGACAACAGGCATTTACTCCTCTACTTTCTGCTAGTGGGTAAGCATACATTTGAGTTGGTTGTATAGAAAACTTGGTACATGATAATTATACAAAAGAACAACAGTTGTTAACTCTCTGTGGGGAAAATAAGTTACTATGTAAGTTATAAAAGTACCCATTTAGCCAATATTAAAGGGCCTGATTTAAAATAATTGCCTATACCTCAGGTTGAAATTTAATTTGGTTACATCACAAAATTACTTTAACAACCTCTGAATAAAGGTCACTTATGACATTGGGAATGTATAAATTGCTAATTAATACTTGATGCAGAAATTGAGTTACTTAAGATTTTGAAGAAATGTTCAATGAAATAGTAATAGGTACTAAGGTTTCAAATTACTTTGATTTCAAAAGGTAATAAAATCCAAGGAGGAAATTTAAGCTGCTAACTTTAAAAATCTGTTGTAGAGAGAATAGTGAGTGTTAATTAGATAAAATTTCCTATTACCCTTAAAATGCATTCTTTGATTAAATACAAAGAACTTAAGACCTGGTGCTGGCATGCTTGGTATTTCCTTCAAGAGTTTTAAGTAAATGAAAGAAGAGAGATTAGAATTTTCTCATTTCTGTGAGCTCTGAATTCCTCTGCTGGCGTGGTGAATGAGGTCACTTCTGGTCAAAGAGGTGGTGAGGATGTGATGCTTGCTATTGGCTTGGGTGGAGGAGCTGGATACCAGAGGCAAAGCTCTTTTGGTTGAATTTCAAGAGTAAGCATTTTGTGGGTACCAGAACCAGGTGAAGCTGGACAAACAGAGAAGCATGCTACAGAAAAAGGAAGAAAGTGCAGCATTTGTTGATGTGTACTGTATGCCAAGTGAATTTTCACATGTATTATGAATTTAATAAGCACAATAATCCTCAAAGGAAAGTAAGGAGACTACAAATCAGAGATATTTGATTTGTAATTTCTTGAGTTCATGGGTTAGAGTCCAGATATGTGTTCAGTGCCATAAGAAATTCATGGTGTTTTTCAGTATATTATTCTGCCTTTCTTGGAGCAGTAAGAGTGTCTGAAATGTGATAGGAAAAATTGTAAGATAGTTCTTAAATAGAGGCAATTTGAATATGATTAGTCTATAGTTGGAAGCTATTAAAATTAAGACAATTTCTAGGCCTTAATTAATTAAACTTTTCATCTTTTCAACAGACCTGTATTTACTGAATGTTTATTGTGTGTTGGATAATGTGCTAAGCTTGTGGGTGAACAAAGCAGCTATGTTTCATATTTTGGCCAGTGGTGTCACCTAGGTTGGGAGCTAACTGGCAATAGAAACTCATGTCTCAAGAAAAGGCATAAGAAAGTAAATACTAACTATTGGAACCTAAAGGGATGGTAATTTTAGATAATTACAATCGTTAGATAAAAACTTCAGAATCCCATAGATCGTAATCTATGATTTGTTTATTTTAATTGAAACAGGCTGAAATTTAATTACTACATGATATTAAAGTCAGATTTTAATTTCCTTCATTAGGCAAATCTATGAATTTCATTTAAAAAAATCTCTGATGTGCCTATAACAGAAGGGTAGCAATCAGAGGCTCTTAGACTGGAAAAAAGGAGTGTATCCTAAGTCAACAGGTACTCATGGGTGTTCTGCTTTAGTGAAATCTTCAAATTTAAAGGCTGTTAAAGATGATTGTAACTCTTCCCAAGTGTTCACATGCAAAATTCTACATTCTTTTAGTTCATTTAGTTCACCTATGTTATATTTTGTGCCTATTTCCTTAATGGCAGTGAGGGGTACTAGAAGCTGGCATATCTATTCTATGATTTAGTTACCTTTTAAATTGATTATCTAGATGAGTGATTCATAGTTTTTGTTATTTGTTTTGGCACAGATAGAAGACTTGAACCTATTCTCTTGACTCTTTTTTTTCTTTTCAGTTTCTGAGGGGTTTGTTTGAAGCACAGTTTGGAAAACATCAATCTAGCTAAATGGCCAAACTTATCTGAGTTGCACCAAGGTTGACAAGGAAGAAATAATCATATAGGTAAAAAATTAAACTAATAAATAGCTTTCAAGTACCTATGCTTGCTCTGCATCATGCTAGTTAAAGAAGCTTATATACTGTTTAAGGAGACAAGTCATACACACATCTAAAGCTAGGAAGAGTGAGATTATTTCAAAAGATTAATTTCAAAAAACTTGACATAAAGAAGTTCAGAAGTTGCTGAGAACTCATGAAAAGTTTCATTGAGATGAACAGGGTTGTGGCCAACTAGCACCTGACACAGATTTTTTTTGTGTGTTTTTTTTCAGGAGTCTTGGAATGTTTAAACTAAAAGTGCTTTGTAGAATTACTCTTCCAATGTTGGTGCTTCCAGATAGGTCATAGATCAGAACCCATTGTAAGCAACCAGATTTTACTGAATGTTTTTGTCTAGAAGAACAAATGCATGGTTCATAGGACATATTTTTATCCCCCCTCTATAATTTATAATTTATTATTTTTATCCAAAGTCTTCTTCCATAAGTCTTTAACCCTTCTACAAGAACTTAAACAAAGGCAGAAAATAAACAGTCATTCCTGCACAATTTTTAATTACATCTATTTCCATTGACTCATCACTCAATGGATGGGTCATGCTTGGCAGAGATTCCAGGATATTGTCCATTCTGGGGGAAAGATTCTGTCATTTATTGCTTAAGGAGCAGCAATGGTGAAAAGATTACTCTGTGATCCACCTTTACAATAATGTCAACATTTTCTTTCACTTTAAACATGAAGACATAGCCCTCTCTACCTATTTACTATAGTCTTCTGGGACTGAATGTTTTTATTTTTTGATTCTGTTTATCCTCCAAACCTGCTCTTGATGTTCTTTTGCAAGCCAGAATAATCAGTTTATATTGCAATGTTGATGGAGCATGTTACGGCATGAATGTGAGATATCCCCCTAAAGCTCTTGTGTTAATTCAAGAGTATTCAGAGGTGAAATAATTGGCATGGGAGCTTTAACTTAATCTTTCCATTTTAGTTTGAATGGACTGACTGGATGGTAACTGCAGGCAGGTGGGGTGTGGCTAAAGGATGAGGGCCACTGGGGCATGCCTTGGAAGAGTGCATCTTTCCTGAGGTCCCTTCCCCTCATCTTTCCCCGCTGTCATGAGCTGACCGGTGTCTCTGCTTTTGCCCTTACACCATACTGTGCTGCTTCACCTCAGGCCCAACCCAATAGAATTGACTGACCATGGACTGAGCTTCTGAAACTGTGAATCCCAAATAAAAGTTTCCTCTAGAGGTTGGTCTTGTCGGGTATTTTGGTCACAGAGACATCAAGCTAATACAGAACTGGTGTGATTCATACAAAGTGTTGCACCTTGCGAAGAACGGCCCCACCTTCAACTTGGTTCTCTATTTCCTTAAACTACCCTTTTGTAGCTCCCAAATATGATTTTAGCATTCCATCCAGGACTATTCTTGCCAGAATTGTTGTTTTCCCTGTACTTTTATAGTTTTATAATTTTGTTCTCCAAATGGTTCCATTTTTTTCTAATATACTAATGGTAAGGAAATCTGGTTGAGCTAGGTCAGACTAAGTCTTGCTTACTGACAGTTTTAGTAATATTAGGAATATTTATATTTTAAACTTTTTAATACAAGTAAGTGTATAATTGGTGTATTTTTAGTCAGCTTTGGAAAGATGAGTTATCATTATTATTCCTTTATAAAAACCTTAAGCAACAACTATTCTACTGACTCACTCTGACGGTATCACATCAAAACTGCAAGTCGAACAATTCCATTGCAGCTCCACTTTTTTCCTTATTAGCATTTGACTCTAGTATTTCTTTTTCTTGTCTATTTTTCATTCCTCATGTGTCATTTAGAATGATCTTTTAAAAATAGAGATGGAATCCTGTAACTTCTATACAAAAGTACCTCATGCATTTACATACTGTACAATGTAGTTGAGGCCAAGTTTTAGTTTTCTCCTCCAGTCTCCACATCCACAGCATTTCTTTTTCCTCTTTGTTCCAATTCTTCCCCACCAAATAAGTATACACCACTTTTTAGAACTGTTTTAGATTGATAGCAAAATTGGATAGAAGGTTTAAAGACTGTCAACATACACCTCATTCCGCCACCATCAATACCCTTCAGTACAGTAAATTGACACACCCTTAAAGTCCACAGTTCATATTATGGTTCACTCATAGTTTTATACTGTGAGTTTGAACAAATTATAATGCTACATAGGCCATTATAAGCCATGAAGAGTAATTTCACTGTCTTAGAAGGCTCTCTGCATTCCCTATTCCTTTCCCTCTGCCCTGGGAAACCACTGATCTTTTCCTAACTTCCTACTTTTACCTTCTCCAGAACATTGTATAATTGGAATAATACAGTATATAGCATTTTTATACTGGATTCTTTCACTCAGCCATTTACTTTTCTTCTGTATTTTTTCATGGATTGCTAGCTCATTTCTTGTTAGCATTGAATAATATTCCACTGTCTGAATTTTTGTGAGAACATGTTCTCAATTCCTTGGGTAGATACCAAGGAACATGACTCCTGGATCATATGGTAAGGTTATGCTTACTTTTCTTAGAAATTGCCAAACTGTCTTCCAGAGAGTACCATTTTGCATTCCCATCAGCAATGAACAAAATAATTTTTAAATAACATAATTGTTATATTTTAAATTTTGCTTTGCAATTTTTCTTTTGATTTTATCTTATTGGTAAACACCAAACCATCTGAGGACAAGAAACTTATTTTTGTTTTCCAACACCTAATGTAATATTTTAGGCAACTCAAAAATGATTTCTTAACGTTTTGATGAACCTAGGTATTGTTATGATATAGGAAATCCTTAGTATGCAAGAATGAAATTGGGGTTTTGAGAATTGAGGAAATCATGTTTCTGCAATCCTTCCTAGATATCAAATGATGGGACAAGAAAGAAAGAAAGAAAGGAAAGACTAAACGTATTTGTGATGATTATGGTTGCTTCTGGAGTATTTCAGGAAGACAGCCATAGTGACTTAGAGACCACATTCTAGGGGAAGAACTAGACAGTCTCCAGGCAAGAAAGAGGGAAAGGGAAAAAGGGAAGAGGGAGGCAGTTGGAGAGTATGGGAGTAGGAGAGAGAAGTAGACAGACGCAGAGGTGATGGGGTGAAAAGGTAAAAGTGAAATCCAAAGCAGATCAGTTTGTGATTTATGATTAAACCCCTATGCTTAATGTATTGATGAAAATCCTTTGAGAAATATGCCAGATTGGTTTGGGAGGAATTCTTTCTTCATTGTGTTTTAGATAAAATTTACAGTAGAATCTTAATTGTTCCAACTCTGTGCTGATAAGAACACATTATTTTTGGTTATTGGAGTAACAGTGCTCAAATTGGACCTCAAGCCTTTGATGTCTAATACATGTGATTCCTGTCTAATATATTTAGACATATCAAGTTGTAAGCCGTTTTTTATTGCTTTACCAATAAGATTTATCTTTTTCTGAGAGAGAAGTAAATGCTTTGTCATTGTCACATTAATAATCATTGAAATATATGATTATTAATACCATCTTAAATGTTATATACAAACTTGTTTTTCTAAAATTAAAGAGCTACCAGAGTCAGAGTTTTAAAGAAATGACTGTTAACTCCTTCTAAATCTTTGTTTGAGCAGGATTTAGTTCAACTGATTTGTGTAAATACTGCAGTAATTCTTTTGCCCCTGGGACACTTGAGCCTGGAAAGTGAAGTGAAATCTAACCCAAAGCCTAATAAAGAGAAATCATATCAAAGAATCTTAAGCTCATGTAGATGCTACACATAGATGCATGATTTTTTTTCTTTTTTTAATGAAATAAAAAAGCTAATTTGACTTCTTTACAGTAGAAACCTACCAACAAGAGATCTTCTGCCTTTTGGTCAATTATGCTGACTTCAAAGAAGCATCTCCCTTCTGTAGTTTTTCATGTTTCTTCCTAGATTGCTCTTAGATAAACAGGTCAAATGGAAAAGGTGAGAACTGGGTTCTAGAATTACATTTTTCCTCCTCTTTTGAGAAATATATATGTATCTCATATATAATATACATATAGCCTTACTGTTATATGTACATATCCCCTAATAGTAGTTTTAGATTGGTATATTTTCTGATTAGAAATAATAACACCAAATAATGATAAATAATAAATAGCACCAAATGTGCTATTTTCATCATTCTTGTGGCATCTATTTTTCCATCTTGTCCTGTAAAGTAGTTACTTTTGTGATTATCATTTACTTTCTATGTAAACTTCATATAGCCCTTCATAGAGGCATTTTGTTTTGGCCTTAACATTTTGCCATTAGAACCCAGATACATTTTAAATATGTAAAGACCTCCAGTAGAATAAATACCATTTCAGATTTGAGATAATTTCGGGAGGAGGAAGGTTAATAATAGTCTCTTAAACCTAGTTTTTACATTTTAATATATTACAAAATAGTTTCACAGAATTGCTTCTATGAAAGATTTAGCAGTTTCATATTGTTCATGGTCAAATATTCTTTCATTTTTTATAGCAAAGCATGATTAAAAATTATATGTACAGTAAGGTGACTATAGTTAAGAATAATGCCTCCCGTATTTCAAAGTAACTAGGAGAGGATTTTGAATGCTCTCACCACAAAGAAATGCTAAATGTTTAAGGTGATGACCATGCTAATTATCCTGATTTATTATTACACAATGTGTCTATCACTCTACCCATAAATATGCACCATTATTTTTATGTGACTATAGAAATTAAAAATAAAAAAATTTTAAATTTTAATACAATATTTTTTGTGATTTTAAACAAATTATTTATTGATGTTAAAAAGTCAAGAAATGTGCACAGACATAAGAAAAAGAAAATGAAAATAATAATTTTCCCTCTTTCCATAGGCAACAACTGTTAATTTTTCCATGGCAATCCTGTCTCTATATAAACACGTGTAATATTAACCAAATGGGATTATACTATTCATGTACATCTTTTTTTGTACTCAAACTCATGTATTGAAATTATTCTTTTATTTTCTTTACTCCTATTTTTCTTCTATATGTGCTAGAGAAAGAATTAGAAAGCATAAATTTGTTAGTTTTTTTAAAATATTCATGTTTATAATATTATCAGCAAACTCATTCAATCTTTGTGAACTTGTCAGGTATAACATATAGATTAGATTCAAAGTTTGTCAAACTAGTATCAAAAAAGTTCTTTATCTTTCTCAAATTATTGAATGAAAAATTTTCTGGGTTATCCATTCAGCTCTGTGCCAGGCTTCCTGTAAGTGAACCATAAGCCTGATTTTGCCAATCTATATCTTTAGTTAAAACACGTGAACTTTTTAAAAGGTACATTCTTTCCAATATCCTTATTTTTTATTACAGATTTATGGTTATACATACTAGTTGGGTTCATCCTGACAAACTCATATATGCAAGGAAATTGATTTTGGTTCATGATCCCCACCTTGTTAGTGTCTCTTATATGAATGGAAAACCCTCTGAAGAGAATGTTTGCAAGTTAATGTACATACTGATACTTTTTTATGTTAATGATCACAAATATGTGTTATATTTTAAATTCACTGTTTAGTTATATCACAATCTATTAAGCCAACAGTCTATTAACAGACATTTAAGTTGTTTCAATTTTTGATTATTATGAATATTGCCAATCATTGCTGATTTTTCTGGGCTGTATTTTTCCACTTATGTCTTTGTGGTTCTAGGATAAATTCTTAGAAGTGGAATTGCTAGGTAATACCTTCTGCCAGACCATCAAAAGTTTGAACCCATTCAGTTTCTCAATAATGCATTATGACATCTACATTCTCACCAACACATGTTATTGTCAGTCTGTAGAACACACAGGAGTAACTTAAAATTTCATTTGTTAATTCTTTTTAAATATTTTTTATTAAGGAGTTGAGTTATTGTACAATCATCAATGTGTATAAAGTAACAATATGATATGCATTTGCTCCTAAACCAGAGTTACCACCATATTGCCCACAGTCCAGTCTCTTGAGTCTTCTATTTTACCCCTACATGTTTAGATATAATGTTTAGATTGTAACTTTTGCAGAGTTAAATGATTTCATAAGGATTATTTGGATTCTTGGGTCAGTAAAGAGTATGCTACATTGTTGATTATCTCCCTAGATATGATCCCTCCCTATCTACCCTCCTTTTCCCCTCCCCACAGCTTCTCCCCTTCTTCTTCCCCACCTATGTATCTATGATTCCCCTAGATTATGTGTTGTTATGCCTTTGCTGGGTTTAATACATGAGTTTGACAACCTTCCACCCAAGTCTGAGTTTTGGTCTAGCCTCTACAAATGAGGGAAAACATTTGAGACTTGAGTCTCTGGGTTTGGCTAACTTTGTTCAGTATGATTTCTTCTGTTGCCATCATTTACCTTCAAAGGCCCCAATATCCTTGTTTTTAATTGCTGAGTAGAATTCCATTGTATATATACACCAGAGCTTTTGAATTAATTCCTTCAGTGAGGGACATATCTGGGTTGGTTTCATAATTTAGCTGTTGTAAATTGAGCTGCTATGAAAAGATTTTGCTGTGTCGCTGTAATGTTCTGTTCTAACAGAGAAAAGAAAACAAAAGTTCATTTAATTTCCACAAATCAGGGATCATATTTACAGAAAATGAATACCACATAAGGATAGTGCTCTTCTCAGAGGAAAATTACTGAGAACAATACCTTGTAATTTTTTCTTTGAGTATAACAGGGAAGACTTTATTGAAGAGATAGGAAAAGGGAAAGGGGATACTCTAAAGGGATAGAGTGGGTTCTCTTTGAAAGGAGAGAAACCTTTTGTCATTTTCTTTTTCCAGGAAACTGAAATTCACATGTCTTTTTTAATTATAAAAAGCATTTACTAATACTTCTTAACATATTTTTCAGTGAATATATTTTGGTATAATTCTGTACCACCAACTAATTTTGTCAAATGCTGACATGGATTCCCAATACATATATTTATTCTTATCTATATAACTTATCTTTTATCAAATTAAATTAACTTATCTATTTGGGTATTTATTTACTTATTTTTACTCTGATAATACCCATTTACATATTTTGAGAGACTTATGTTTGAAATTTTCATAGGGTAACTTCCTAATTGCAGAATTATTAGAACAAAGGTACATATATTTATAATTTTGAGAGACATTACTGAATTTTTGTCCAGAATTATTTTACCAATTTATTCACTTTCCTCATACATTGTTTATAACAGAGTATATATTGACTTTTCAGTTAGCTAATAGGATAGATATTATCGCGTCCCCTCTGCCCGCAGAGAAAACACGACACGCAGTTGAGAGACACACAGAGCAGCAAGCTTCTCTTTATTGAATTCCTCTTCTCTTCTCCTCTTCGCCCGAACTCCCTCTCAGAGTCAAGGCCCTTAAGGCATTACATTTAGAGTCAAGGCTATTCACATTCAGAGTCCTTGTTTCTGCTGCCATACCAGAGTCCCTGTTTCTGCAGCCGAGGCTCTTACTGCCTGCATCTTCTACTGCTGCTGATCTCTCCGCCGACGCTGCTGCTGCTGCTGCTCTGGTTCTATGCTTTTGCTGGTCCTCGCTTCTGCTGCTTGCTTCTTCCATGCTTCTTCTCTGACTGCTCCAGGACCGGGCGGGTTGGCTGGCTGGCTGGCTGGCTGCTTGCTCTTCCAGGACAGGGCTGCTTCTTCTTTTGCTACTTGCTTGCTTGCTCTCTGGCTGCTTACTACTCTATTTTTACAACAGCCAATAGGGGTATACAATTGTAACAAATGAGTGGCCAAAATAGCTTAGTCATGCGGTCAGGCAATTTGCTAATTACAAGCCAGCTGGACCCCTTAGAGTTGTTTACCACCAATTCTTTTACAAGCCAGCTTGGCCTCATGTTGGGGAAATCCCCGACAAGATATCATTTCATTATAGCTTTCTTCTACTTCTTAAAAGTAGAAATAATAGGAAGCATGGTGGAATGGGTAAAGGAAGCAGGCCCAGCATTTCCTCAATATCAGATTTATAAAGTGGGAAGACTGCTCCTAAGCAAGGTGAGTAACAAAGAAATCTCAGTGAAACATAATAATGAATAGTTTAAAAAAATCATAAAGGTAGAGAAACTTGGTAACTTGAACATAAAAAATAATATCAGAGACGCACTAGCTCTAGCTGCCAGCAGACTGAAGTGGTTAAGTGCAGACGAAAGAGATGAGCGGCTGGCTGGTAAAGAAATTAAAAAAATAAAGAAAAATTATATTAGGTTTACAGAGGAAGACTGATTTTAATACACACACAGTTGGTAGGGTAAGCATCTCAGTGATAACAAATCCAAAGTTGTCTGCTGGGGTAAAAGTGTTCTGTGGGTGGTGAACCTTCCACCCACAGTCCTCTGTGAGTTCAGTGTGTAAGATACTGGCAGGTGAGGAAAATATTCCCAGGCACTGAAAGCTGTCTCAGAGTAACTAAACCAGAGAGGTAAAAACAGGCAAAACACATATATTTAAATCTGGACAATTCAGTCTCTGGATCCCAAGGGGAAAAAAAAATCCTACAATAGTTGACATCTCATAAAAGCTGTTACTAAAATGCTCACTGCAGCTGCACAAGCACAACTGCAATGCAGGGTGGACACAGGGTAATTCACATCCACAGTGGTGAAGGTGAAGGTTAAACCTGTGGAGGGTTAGTCCCTATGCCCTAAAAGTGAATTTTTCTTTAAGATCCAGAGATCCAGAAACACAGCAGAGATAGGAAACTCCACATCAAAAGCGGGAGTGGATAAAATTTCAAATACCCACTATCAGAGTTCCAAAAGCTAACTGAAGACCAAACCCCAACAACTGGAAACTCCAATCTAGAATTCCTATCTCATCCCCACCACAGAATGACACAATTCATCAGCATTCCCTAGTCTATCCTACCCAGTACTGGGAGATTGGAAGCTGAGAGTTACTATACCTGGCTGACAGCCAATGTGAGGAACACAAGGAAAGAGGACAAAATACAGAGCCAAAAATAAGTATAAATAATCCAAATCAATTCCTGCTCACAGATTTGACCACCACTGCAGAAATAAGCTATTTCTCATTAAATTTTTTCTTTTTTTCTTATTTCCTTTTCCCTTTATATTCCCATTTTTTACTTTTCTTAAATTTTAACACTTTTTCAAAATTTAAAAAAAAATCTTTCTTTTTCATTAGGAATGCTTAGTGTGTATGTTAGTGTGCATGTGTGGTTGTGTGTGCTCTCACTGTATGTATTGGTCTGATTATATTATAATATATAAAACATTATATATATCCATATAACTTTACTTACACATTAATAGCTCTCTCCTGCATGTGTAAATTATTCAGCCTAGATTACACTTAGGTGAAGTACAGTTATGAGGCTTTGAGTTGTTTCTATATTATATTTGCTGGTTTGTTCATGCCTAGGTTCTGTGTGCTCTTATCTTTCCTTCTTCACTCTCTCTCCCGCCCATAACAGCCAACATTTCCTGTTTCCTTCTCCTCTCCTTTTTTATCATCAATGTCATTAATTAATTGTTCCTTCTTTACAACTTACACCACCTCCATATCTCCTGCCTTTCTTTTGATCCCTTTTTCAAACACTTCAAACTTTTTCTTGCATTCCTACCCAACTTTCTCTTACTGAAGAAATTGTGATCCCACTAAATAATAAAGATTATATAGATTATAGAGCTTCTACCTCATTCAAGTTGTAATTATTAATACAGTGAACAACATAGTAGACACCTGCTGTTGAATGTCAGATCAAGTTCATGGTTTATTATTGTTGGTACTGTTGTTAAATGCTAACTCCATCATTCTTATCGAGGTGACAATTAGTGCTTTAGATGACAAAGTAGATACCAAACATTTATCATAAGGCTGTACATTTGTTGATGACATTAGTATAATTCTTGGCTCCCCTCTCTCTAAGAGGGGTTAGAAAGAGATTAGGACTTTCAACATCATAGAGTAGAGATCTTGCTGCTGAGAAACATGTTATCCAAGCAGCAGTGAATCTCATCCATATACAATCTAGTTCCAGCTGAACTCTACATTACTCCAACTCAAAGAATTGAGGGACAAAACCCACAATGTAACAACGGGATCCAAGAAAGAATAATTAGAGAGGGGACTCAGGTCCAACCCTTTAATATCTTCTCATATGTCAAAAACAGAGAGCAGAACAAATAAGATTTATACAAAAAGTTGCATGAAACAAAGAGGAAGGGGAATCCATCTTAATTGTGCAAGTTCAAGACCTGTGAAAATATGGGGAAGCAGGCAAATGAATTTAACTCTAAAATTCATAATCCCCCAACTAAAGGATCCCACTGATATTGAAGTGGATGAAATCCCAGAGAAAGATTATAAAAAACTGATCATTAAAGTGTTCAATGAACTAAAAGAATGAATTAAGAGAGCAAACACTGGAAATGAAAGATCACTTCAATAAAGAAAAAGAAATCAATTAGAACAACTAGAAATGAAAGACACAATCAAATTAAAAATTTACTTGAAAGCATTACTAATGGATTAGATTAAAAAAGAGAACTTCAGCTCCTGAAGATAGAACTCAGGCTTTGAAGACAGGGTATATGAACTTGAGTAAACAGAATGGAATAAAGGGGAAAAATTATAGAACATGATCAGAAAGTACAAGAATTCTGAGACAACATCAAGAGACCAAACATGAGAATCACTGGAAAAGAACATGAAGATACAAGCTAAAGGCATTAAAAGCATTTTCAATGAGATAGTTACAGAAAAATTTCCCATACCAGAAATGACATAGACATCCAAATACAGGATGTATACAGGACCCTCAAATAGACCTAATCAAATGGGAAGTTCTCCAGGACACACCACAATCAAAATGCCTAACAGAATGTAAGGAAAGAATATTAAAAGCTGCAAGAGAGAAGCATCAGGTCACATATATAGGCAAACCAATTAGGCTCAGTTTACTTCTCTACTCAGACCCTAAAGTCAAGGAGGGACTGGAATTAGATATTCAAACCTCTAAAAACAACCAACTGCCTGATAAAGTTCCTGCACTCAAGTAAACTTAGTTTCAAATTTGAGGGGGAAATAAAAAACTTCCCATGACAAGAATAAATTAAAAGAATTCATGATTAATAAACTAATGTTATAAAAATATTCAAATATAAACTGCACAGAGGAACTAAAAAACAAATCTCTAAACTCCCAAATAGAGGAAGATCAATGAAGAGTAATCTACTAAATGAGAATCAAGACAGTATTAAATATAGCAAAAAATCAAAATGGCAGGAAATCACAAATATGTATTCATACTAACATTGAATATCAATGGTCTTAACTCCCCAAGTAAGACATAGATGAGTAGAATGATTGAGAAAACAAGATTCAACTGTATACTGTTTACAAAAGTATCATCTTATAGGCCAAGACACTCATAGCCTGAAGGTAAAGGGATGGGAAAAAACATTCCACACAGAGTCCAAAATCAAGCAGAAGTAGCTATCATCATATCCAACAAAGCAGATTTCAAAATTAAATTAATCAGAAAAAAGAAGGCCCTACATCCTGGTAAGGGAGCAATCCAACAAGAAGATATGATAGTAGATATTTAGTCCTCAAAGGTTAGTGAACCCAATTGCATAAAAAAATAAAACTCCATTACATTAAATCTCTTGTAGACCCTAATGCAATAATAATGGGTAATTTCAACAAACCTTTGTTATCCAGAGACAGGGCATCAAAACATAAAATCAATAAATATATTACCAACCTAAATAAAACTATAAATCAAATAGACCTAACAAACAGAATATTTCACCTCAAAACAGATGAACTTATCTCCTTCTCAGCAGCTCATGGAACATTTTCCAAAATAGACCATATTCTAGGTGACAAAGTAAACTCTAGAAAATACAAAAAATTGATATAATCCTATGCATCCTATCATATCATAATGGAACTAAATGAACATAATGAAACTAAAAATGAACAGCAAGAAAAATAATAGAAACCACATAAACACACAAAGATTGAACAATATACTTTGCAATGAAGAATGGATCCAGAAAAAATGAGAGTAGAAATAAAGAAATTCTTAGACACAAATGAGAACAGAGAAACAATATATCACAATCTCTGGAACAGTATAAATGCAGTTCTAATAAAAAAATTTAATGTACTAGTGCTTAAATTAAAAAAAATCAATTCTAAATAATTAAGTTTACACTTCACCTCCAGTCCTTTAAAAAAAAGAACATACTAATTCCAAAATCAGCAGAGGACAGGAAATGATTAAGATCAGAGCCAACATTAGTGAAATTGAGAATAAGAAAATAATATATAAAATCAGTGCAACAAAGAGTTGGTTCTTCAGAAAGATAAATGAGATTTATAAACCCTTAGCCAATGTAATCAAAGAATGCAAGTGAATATCCAAATCAGCAAAATAAGAGATGAAAAAGAAGATATCACCACTGACCCAGAGGCCAAGAGAAACTCTTTTGAAAATGTATACTCCAATAAACTGAAATATCTAGAGGACTCTAATAAATTTGTAGACACATGAGAGCTGGCAAAATCGAACCAGGAAGAATCAGAAAACACAAACCAATGCCAAGTAATGAAATTGAAACAGCAATGAAAAGCCTTCCAAAAAAGAAAAGCCCTGGACCAGATGGATTCTCAGCTGATTTCTACCAGACCTTTAAAGATCTGATACCAGTTTTTCTCAAATTGTTCCATGAAATTGAAAGGGAGAAAACACTCCCAAACACATTCTATGAAGTCAGTATAACCCAGATACCAAAACCAGACAAGGATACAACAAAGAAAACTATAAACCAATATCTCTGATGAACATAGATTCAAAAATACTTAATAAAATATTAGCAAACTGCATTTTCAAACACATCAAGAAGATAATATACCATTATAAAGTGGGTTTCATTCCAGGGATGTGAGATTAATTCAACATATGCAATCAATAAATGTACAACACTTAAAAAGAATTAAGGAAAAGAATCACATAATAATTTCAATAGATGCAGAAAAGGCCTTTGATAAAATCCATCACTCATTCATGGTAAATATGCTGGAGAAACTAGGGATGGAAGAAACTTAATTCAACATCATAAAAGCTGTTTATAACAAACCCAAACAAAGCCAGTATTATACTAAGTGGAGAAAAATGAAAGTCATTTCCTTTAAAATCTAGAACAGGACAAGGCTGTCTAATTCCACTATTCCTGTTCAATATAGTCCTCAAAACATTAGTCAGAGTAATCAGGCATGAGAAGGAAATCAAGGGGATACAAATAGGAAAAGAAGTCAAACTATCTCTATTTGATGAAGACATGGTCCTCTATTTAGAAGACCCAAAATCCTCCACCAGAAGACTTCTAGAGCTTGTAAATGAGTTCAGCAAAGTATAAGGACACAAGATCAGCACTCATAAATCAATGATTTTCCTATACTCCAACAGTGATGAAACTAAGGAAAAAATCATGAAAACCATCCCATTTACAATAACATCAAACAAAACAAAACAAAACACTTGGGAATTAATCTAACCAAGGAGGTAAAACAGCTCTACAATGAAAAGTATAGAACACTGAAGAAAGAAATTGAAGAAGATAGGAAGACTTCCCATAGTCTTGTATATGCAGAATTAATATTGTCAAAATGCTCATACTACCAAAAACAATATACAGATTCAATGCAATGCCTGTCAAATACCAATCATATTCTTCACAGAAGTAGAAAAAAAAAAACAATTCCGAGACCCAGAATATTCAAAGCCATACTCTGCAAGCAAGAAAAGCAATTCAAGAGGCATCACAAACCTGATCGCAAATTATTCCACAGAGCTATAGTAACAAAAAGAGAATGATATTGGCATCAAAATAAACAATGGAACAGAATAAAAGTCACAGGGACAACCCAACCTATAGCCATCTGATATTTGATAAAGGTGCCAAAAAGTACTTTGGGGAAAAGTTAGCCTTTTTAACAAATGGTGCTGGGAAAATTATATGTATGTAGAAAAATGACCCTGCCCAAGAGTCAAATCAAAATGGATCAAAGACTTAGGATTAGACTTTGAAAACTTAAGGTGAACTTGATCATATTGGTGCCTGCACTGACTTCCTAACAGGACCCCCAAAGCACAAGAAATAAAACAAAGAATCAATAAGTGGGACGTCATCAAATTAAAAGGCTTCTGCACAGCAGAAGAAATGATTATAAACATGAAGAGAGCTTACAGAATGGTGTAAAAACTTGCCAGCTACTCCTCCAATAAAGAATTCATATCCAAAATATATAAAGAACTAAAAAAAAACACCAAATAACCCACTTAATAAATGGGCAAAGAGCTAAACAGAAATTTCTCAAAAGAAGAAACACAAATAAATGGTCAACAAATATATGAAAAAATATTCAGCATATGTAGCAGTCAGGGAAATGAAAATCAAAACGACACTAAAATTTCATCTCACTCCACTCTCAATGGCAATTGTCAAGAAGATAAACAACAATAAATGCTGGCATGGGTGTCGGGGAAAAAGGTACAAATGCACATTTTTGTTGGGACTGCAGACTAATGCAATCACTCTGGAAAACAGCATGGAGATGCCTCACAAAACTAGGGATGGAACCACCACATGAACCAGATATTACACTCCATGGTATTTTCCCAAAAGAACTAAAATCAGCATACTATAGCAATACAGCCACTTCAATGTTTTTGGTAGCATAATTAGTAATAGCTAAATTATTCAATCTTTACAGGAGCTTGTTATTAGATGAATGGATTAAGAAATTGTGGTATATATACACAATGGAGTTCTACTCTGTCATAAACAAGAATGAAATAATTGCATTTTCTGGTAATTGGATGGAAATGGAGATCATTATGCTAAGAGAAATAAGCCAGACTCAGAAACACAAAGGTCAAATGTTTTCTCTAATATGTGGAAGCTAGAAAAAAATAATAAAAGTTTTATTTTTAAAAATTGATTATTTTATTCTAGCTTCCACATATTAGAGAAAACATAACAGAGAAGGATAAGATACCATAAAGATAAAGGGAAGAATAGTAGTGTAGAAGAAGATAAACAGAGTGGAGGGATGGGAAAGGCGAGGTAATTTAGAATGAATTCTTAAAAATCATATTACGTGCATATATAAATATACCACAGGGATTTCACTATCATGTATAAATAAAAAGAAAAGTCAGACATAAATAAACAGATGAGTGAAAGGGAAGTCTAGCAAGGTAGAGGAAGGAGAATGGGGAAGGGTAGGGAGAACTGTAGGGAAAAGGGAAGTGTCATGAAGTGAAATCAAATTCCATTCATGTATGATTTTGTTGGGATGAACCCAACTACTATATATAACTATCAAGATATAACAAATTATAGCTATAGTTATTCAAATAAAAAAGAAAAAAGCACAAGTAAAAGTAAGACTAAAATTTTTTTATGACTTTCTATTTACTCTTAATTGGCCAGTTTCCTTTTCATCATTTTTATCCTGTTTTATTTTAATTTTTTATTCTATTACTTCTTCATTTTTAGTTTTCATGGATTGTTATAAGGATCACAGCATAGCAGCTCAATTTACAATTGCTAAATTATGGAACCAAGCCAGATGCCATTCACTGGATGAATGGTTTCAAGAACTGTGGTGCATATATGTACAATGGAGATATACTCGGCAGTTAGAAACAATGATATTGCCGTCCTTGAAGGTAAATGGATGGCAATGGAAAAAAATCATGCTGAGTGAAGTTAATCAAACCCAGAGTCAAGGGTTGAATGTTTTCACTCATTTGTGGAGGCTGGAGCTAAACTCAGGCCTGTGTGAAAGACAGTCAACCCTATGTATTTGACTCAGCAAAGGCATAGCAACACATAACCTAGGGCAACCATAGATATGTAATATGTGTGGGGGAGGGAATAAGTGTGGGAAGAGGGAGGGAAGGAGAATAGGGAGGGATCTAGGGAGACAATCAACAGTGTAGTATACTCTTTACCCCTCTGAGAATCCAAATAATACTTAGGTAATCATTCAATTTTGGAAAATTCACAGATTAAGCATTTATAGTGTTTGTAGGGGCAAAACAGAATATTCAAGAGACTGGGGTGGGGGTGATGTGGGTGTAATTCTGGTTTAAGAACATATGCATATCATGTTGTTACTTTATATGCATGTACGATTGCACAATAACTCAATTCCTTAATAAAAAATTAAAAAATATACATTAAAAATTTCATCTAGTTTGTCATTACACTTTCTATTTTTCATCCTACACAAAGTTAGACAATCTAAATTTATCAATTAATTTCTTCATGACTTCTGGATTTGTTCCCTGTTAATTAGTGTCTACTGTACTTCAAGGTTATATATTTTTCATTTAATCATTTTACTTTTGACAATATTTTTGCTCTTTAATGCACTTAGTCATTATTTTGATGAATGTAATAAAGAAGATATCTAAATTTATTTTTTTCAAATAGCAAACTGATTGTCTCAATATAATTTTCTAAATAATTCCTTTTCCTCTTATGAATTTTTAATGTTAATAATATTTTGATATTACTTTAGATACACACTTTTTGAAACTTGTCTGTCAAATATTTTCGTACTATCAAAATTAATTATTTTAACTTCAAAATATATTTTAATACTGATGGGACTAGTGTTTCTCAATAATCTTATTTTAGATTTTTCTGTATATTCTCACATTATTTTTTAAAATTATCTTTAGTACTACTATGTAAAGTTTCAAAAATAATTGTGAGTATATATTAAATTTTTTAAAGTTTGAAAATATCCATATAAGACTAAAATTCTGTTATATTCTGGTAAAATTTAAATATTTTCTTCACGTGATTTCTTCATATTTTTAAAAAGTTTATTCTAGATATTTGATCTTGTTTTGCTATTATAAATGAGACATTTTCTTTCATATTTTCTAACTGGTCATTGATAATACAAAGGAAAGTGATGGTTTTCAGTTGTAATTTTATAAGCATGTATTAATTTTTAAAGAATTTTATTATTTTTATAGTTTTGGGTTGGTTTCTTGAGCCTTGCTAAGCATATATAATTTAATTTGAAAATTATTCAATATGTGTATTTCTCTTATTTATTCCCTTTCTTTAATTGATATTTTCAGAGACAATTTTAAAAATTATGGGAAAAGTAGGTATTGTTCTCTTGTGACTGTTTAAGTTCTACAAGAACTTTTACTTTGATATAAATAATTTATTTTCTTTTAACCTATTGTATGCATAGAATATGAATAGACTTTCTGATACTGAATCTCCCTTAAGGAAAATGATTGTAGTGAAGCCAATTTAAAGGGCACAGACCAATATCATATCTTAGTAAACAAGAAAGAAATGCTTTCTTTTAACAGACTATTTAATGTTAAGCAGAAAAGGTATTCCCATAGTTTAAAACTGAAGAAACCTAGAGCACTCCATGAGAATAATTCTCTTTGTTGTCTTAAGAGATATTATTATCAAATCCTGGCCAATTAGCTATTTTTCTTTTCTTCTTCAGAGCATTTTATACTAATTTAAGGAATAATACTGTATATTTTCTTAGTCAGTTTACAAACTGAATAATTATTTTTAATATCTGACTTGGCTTTGGAATCCTGTACTTTAAATAATACCTTGTATAATCAAGATTTGCACATCATGAAGCATAATCAAAAGATGCCAGTCTCTGGCTTGTTTACTGTGGAGGAGGATACCACTTTACTCTGTCATTATTTTTTTTCTTTCAAGTGAGATATCACAAGAATTTTATAGAAATAGGAAAGCAAATTTGGGTCAAATTTCACATAGAAATAATGAAAATAATGCCAAATAATATGTTATTAGGGGGTATAAAACCTTTCAAATGTGTGAATATCACAATATTACACCAACCTACCTTCCAAAATAGGCTCTCAGAGCTGTAAGCTCTAATGTACATTCATCTTGAAGCAGACATTTATTGGAATAATAAATCTTAGGGCTTTTGAACTGAATTGGAATACCTCTATTTTATCAATTATTGGTTTCACTCTCCTTTTGGTAAATAAAAAAAATGTTCAGTAAAAATACCATGCTTTTTAGATATTTCACAAACACATCAAAGTGATATCTGTTTTATAAAACATGAGGAAAAATAACATAATCTTTCATCTTGTTTTCATAGTCATATTCTTCTTTCAGATTTTCTAATTAACCTAGTCAAAAGATGTCAGCATTATAAGAAAAAAGTATTTGAACATGTAAATGATCTAAGTTATGAGTCCCTAAAAAATTGAGTTCACCAATTTAAGTTTCATTATTGGTTGAAAATCTTAAAGCAAATTATTGGAGTATTTCTATGATTTTCTCCTTTAGGGCCTAAATTACCAACTTGCCTTCCAAAATTTTGTCTCATATCTTCCACCATATCACAAGTTATGGGAGAGCTGCATATTATAAATACTTGGGTCTCCCACAATGTCTGGATCTGAATATTGTTCATTTTCTTTTAGGAATTTGAAGTTAGATTTCAGTGCCAGATGAAAAGCAACTTATACCACAATGAATTTTGCAACATGTAATTGTAATGCATGAATGAAAATAACAGGAACAATAATAGAAGAGAAATCAGTATAGGAGAGCAAAGTGATTGGGGGAGGGAGGAAAGTAGGGAAAGGCAAAGTACTGGGGAACGAGAGTGATCAAATTATGTTATGTACATGTATGAATATGGCATAATGAATCTCACTGTAATGTAAACTTACATCGGAACAATTAAAAAGATCTAAAATTTTATCAAAATAGTAACTTCTGAGATAAAGTACACAAAAATCAATTTATAAAAATTTAATAATGAGATTATTGACGTCTCTTCCCTTTTGAGTAGATTTTTAGCTTGCTCAATTCTGACAGCTGCCTTTTGTACAACTGTGGTCTTTAAGGTCTGATTGGACTACAGTTAAGTATTTAATGGGGACCTTCCAGGTTTATCATTACTTTGGATCCTCATTGTCCCAAACCACACATATGTAGGCAAAAAGTACCTTGAGGTTGAAGATTTGCCATCAGTAATATTGTAAATAAAAATAAGCTACATGTTTTATAAATACTCATCAGAATGCAGAGGAAAAGAAAGTGTTGCTGGCATCTGTCATGAGGATGCCATGAGGAAACTTCCATGAGGAAGTTTTCATTACTGAATTCTCCTTTTTTTTTTTTTTTTTGGAAATGCTTGGAATTCTTTGTTGTGTATCAGAGGTTCTGAACACTGTTCAAAGACTTCGTGGGCTCACACTCCAAACCTTCCCGTAGGTTTAACGTGGGTTGGAGAGCTGTGTAACCATGTGGAACTATAGATTTTTTTTCTGGCTAAGAATGTTCAAGTGAAAGACCCTTTCAAGGTGTCTTTTCTGAGCTCATCCCATACAAGGCAGAATGTCATCCAGAGTACTTTACATGTCCTGCCACCATTGCCTCCACAGACCACCCAGGGAGCTGGCTAACTCAAGGATGAAGCCCACTGATTGTCAGATAATTCTTTATTATTTTCCCTTGTACTTCTTAACTAACTGGATATTCTACTGCACAACTGTTGATGTCATCTATGCTGTCATGAGAGTGGTGGCCATCAACATTACAGCTTGGGCAGTCCCCAGAATTTCCTTAATAGTTCCAGAAAGTTTTCTAGCTAAAGATCGGTTGGGCAATGTTAACAACCTCATCAAAACAATATTTCCACTGTGTTTAATGTTCTATTTTTTCTGTCTCTTGGTGGCTCTATGAAGGTGTTTATGATCAGAATAGAAGCAGAAAGTACCACTTCAGTCTGGGCCTATTTGCTCTGAAAAGTGTTTCCTCAGACCCTTCCAATAACTGGTTGCCTATCTTGGGGGCCAGTGCAGATGTGGCAGGCAAGCAGTCCAACCACTGAGCCACCTCTCCAACTCTGAATTCTCCTCTTTCAATGCCTATAGAAGTTCCTGTCATGTGTCCTCTCAAACCTGTAGTCTTTGGAAGACTAAATTAACATTTTACATCACATTCACATTTTTGTTTTTGTAAAGCTTAGGTTTGTTGCTAATGTTTATTTAGCTTTGTATGTGGTTTGGATTGCATATGTAGTTGGTTATTTAAGGAAGAGTTTGAACTTGAGTTAATATTTTAAATGGCAACAATGGGAATTTACCAACACTGGCTACAATTTCATAAGTGCTGACAGGAAGAATATTTCACTTGTGACACATTACACTGAAGTAATAGAACTGTGGTTTATGTAAATTGTTTTGATCCATTTAGGATGCTTAAAAAGGTTACTAACTTTGAATCTGACTAGTAGAGCAGCCTATTTAATTAAATAAAGTAGAATAAAATAGTCCCAATGATTTTTAGCTCACATCATATCATCATATATTGTATTATATCCTAATGTTATCTAAATCAAAATGGAAGAAGAGAAAGCTTATTTATTAAGGGTATTTTGTGCATTTATTATAGGCTGAACACTATATGAGAAAGTTCTTAGAAAATCTAACATATTGTCGTTATCAAAAAATAATACATTTGAGGGAGTTAAAGCAGTAAGTTTCTCTAGCAGCTATCAGTTGCAGGGCTTTGATAGCTGAATGAGTGATTGAATGAAAATAAAGGATAAGCAAAATCAATATAAAGAAATATTGAACGTAAGAAATAAATTGATTGAAGTCATAATGTGAAATAATATTGCAAATCTGACTTACTTGCAGCTCTCAAAAGTCTTCACTATTCACACACTTTGGAGATTTGGGAAACTGGGGATATGAATAAGAATATAACAGGATTTCTAAAAAAATAAAAAATTAAAGTTCTCAGATTTATTTTTTAATATTTTAATAAATATTGTGACATAAAGAAAAGTGTTAAAATCAAAATATCTCAATGTTTGTTTTTTTACACTTGTTTCTAGTTACGAAGTCTTACAGGGAAGTATTACAAAGGTCCTTAATCAGTTAAAGAATATAATGCTAAGACAAAGTATCAGCTAAGAATAAAAAAACTAAAAGTTTGTTTTGTTTTATCCTTAAAATAAAAAATACAGACTCAAAGATGATCATCTGCTAAATAAAGTATTTTCAGTTAAGAAAGACTAATGGAGGGGCAGAAATGTGCACAATTACTTGGTCAAAAGTCTGGGATTTGAGTTAATGATAGGTCTACAGTGAGCCTAATTTAATTGCTCTTAAAAGAATTTTTATTTTTGTAAGTTATATGTGCAGTAGTTTTAACTCAAATTAAGCTTGTTAAGCAGTCTGCCAGTACTGATACCTCCTTTTTTAATTTCTTGCTCTTTGTGATGCTATTAGTTTTAACTTTTAAAATACATTGTTTCTTACCATCCTGCTAAATAATGAAGAGCTTTGGAAAATGAAGATTCATTTTTGTCTCACAGAAGTGAACACAGCGTGCGTGCATGCATACACACTCACACACACATTTTCTCTCTTGTGCTGTAGTTATATGTTGGCTTTATTCAGATAAATCTCCAGGATTTATATCAAATATCCAAGTCATCAGTATTTGTAACTGACCCATGTAGTATACTTACACTCTTCTTTCTGATACAATTTTCCGTTTTCCTGGAATAAATAATTATTTGGGGTATTTTTATGCTTATCTTTGTATTTATCATTGATTAAACAAAGTGTTTTTTGAATGTATGAATGTTCTCTCAATATGTTCTCTCTTGGAGTCTTTTGTCTTACTTAAATCTGGGTTCATCCTTGATTCTCTGTTATGAACAACTATGTCTTTTTCCTTTGTTGGATTGGATTCCTGTTTGCTCTTTTTTGTTCTATCAGTATCTCAATTAAAAGTTAGTATGGTAGCAACCACATATATGTGGTAGAATTATGTATTTTCTTCATTCTTTTATTTACATATCAGAAATAGTCTTTATTTTACTCTAACATGTGACTGGTATTTTGATAGGGTATCACATTCTTTTTTTTTCTTTTTTTTTTAATTTTTTTACTTTTGAGCAACCTTATAAGATTTTAACAAAACAATATAAAATGTGTATAAGATGTGTATATATTCTGGACATTGCAACTGTCCCCAGGAGTGCCCCCCCCCAATTACCCTCCCTTATCCCTCCCATCCCCTTCCCGTTATAACTCTAAAAATAGTATTAGATTGTAAAGCATTACATCTTATCTGGATTTAACTCATGCTACTAGACCAACTTTCTCATTGTCCAGGGTCTAGTCCCCACCTCCACAGATGAGTGGAGACAATGGACCCTTAGATCTCTGGGTTAAGCTGATTTTACTCATCATGATCTCTTCCATAACCATCCATTTACCCTCCAAGGCTGCAATGTCATTGTTTCTAATTGCTGTGTAATATTCCATGGTATAAATGTACCACAGTTTTTGGATCCATTCTTCCTGTGAGGGACACCGGGGTTGTTTCCATAGCCTAGCAATAGTAAATTG